>CATIWR010022864.1:0-14600 GCA_949677035.1 Omphalea diandra | reverse complement strand
ATCCTGCACCTCCCCGTACCTGCGCTACTTGTGAGCTATATCGCTGTAAACGGTGTCAGACCGCCTCCCCACCGCGGGCCCTCCTCACCCCGCCCCCCCCCCCCCCCCCCCCCTGAAAGGAAGACGGGCGAGCGGTTGAGCTGCCTTAGGGAGCCCTTATGAGCTAGCGATGACCCATAAATTTTCGTCGGCCACGATGAGCTGATGGACTTAGCAACGGACTAGGCTTGTTGCTACAAATTGAAAAGTCGGGCTCTCTAGCCTAGCGACGGGCCACTGTCATGCTAATGATGGGTCAGATTGTTGCTAATAGCTCAGTTCATCGCTATTTTTTTAAAATTAATATTAATTAATTATATATATTATTAATTAGATATTATAATACTAACAATATAGTATTCAATATTATTACTTATTAATATATTATCAATATAGTATCGTATTCTTAATATTAAATATTATATTACTATATTATATATCTATCTAAAATATGCATATTATTTATATATTTATTCTTAATATATATTATTTTTATTAATTTAATATTTAATTTATATATATTATCTTAATATATTTCTATATATTAATTTTGCTATCTTATTATTTTTATATATTATAATTTAATATTCTCCTTTAATATTACATGTACACAATTATATTTATATATTTTATATATTTATTATAATTTAATCATTTAATATTATTAGATATTTTATATATTATATTATAGGATCGAATTGTAATCGAGCCGAGTTGATTGACTTTGCAAATATGTAACCAACCAGATTTACGAGAGCGTTTAGAATCAAGTATTTTCATACTCAAATTTGACTCTCTCGATACTCAAGTAGCTTGAATTACGCTAGATTCAAGTAGTTTACAAGTTGTCGTGGCTCATTACATTTGTTATATTTAATATTAACACTCTTATATTATTATACTATATTATTTAATATTATTTATATATACTTTATTATGAATAATATAGTTTATAATATTTATAATTTTTTTATTTTTATACTAGCGACAAAATTTTCTTCACTAATCTATCTCTAAGTTAGCAATGAAAGTTGTCCCTCGCTAGTTAGTGACAAAAATTTTCATCGTAAATTTAGAAACAAAATTTTTATCACTATTTTCTATCTCTGATTAGCGACAGAATCCAGACGTCACAAAATATCAATGGAAATTCTGTCGCTAAATTTAGCTACATATATTTCCATTGTTATTTCATCATAAAGACATTAGCACCATTTTACCTACAAATTTAGTGATGGATTTCAAATCCACCACTAATTATTGCAATTTCATCACTAATTCCTCGGTAATCCGTCATTAGTTAACTATAAAATATTTCCCTCGCTAAATTCATTGCTATTCTGCTAGATTTTTATGGTGCTAGGATCTAGCATTAATCTAATTCATTTGTCTATTTTTGAAAAACTAGGTATTGGTAGATGAAGCCCGCTAAGATTTCCCTCCAACTAGCAGACCATTCAATCATCTATCTTAATGGGATAGTTAAGGATGTGCTAATCAAAGTAGACAAGTTCATCAACCCAATGGATTTTTCAGTTCTTAATATGGAGGTGGATAGGGAAATCCAATTGCTCTTGGGACGACCGTTCTTAGCAATAGGGGGGTGTTTTGGTTGATATTAGAGAAGAAACATTTACCTTGTGAGTAGGAGATGGAAAAGTCATTTTTAATATTTGTAAGGCAATCAAAAAGCCTATAGAGGATGAACGATGTTTGAGGATTGATGTCATAGAGGAATGTGCTAAGAAAGTTTTCTAGAAAGAGGAGAAGCTCTGAAAGTTGAAAAGGTAGCCATTGTAAGCATGAAAGAAGAAAAAGAGGAAGAAGTTGTTGAGGTAAGTACCCCAACTCTAGAAGCTTGTGATACTCATTTTTCTTCATCTCTTGTTGGGCCTTTAGATAATGAGAAATACCTTGAGGTAACATGATCTTCCATTCTTAAACCTCTTTAACTCGAGCTTAAACATTTACCCCTTACCCTTAGGTATGCCTTCTTAGGGAGAGATAGTACCCTTACGGTCATTATCTTTAATGAGCTCACATCAATCCATGAGGAAAAACTATTAAGGTTGTTAAGAAATAGGATTAAAGCCTTGAGGTGGACCATAGTGGACATTAGGGGGATTAGTCCTGCACTTTGATGCATAAAATTTTAATGGAGGACAATCACAAACCTACTATAAAACACCAAAGGTGGCTTAACCCTAATATAAAAGAGGTGGGTAGGAAGGAAGTTGTTAATTTGCTAGATGTGGGGATCATTTACCTCATATCAAATAGCTTATGGGTTAGTCAGGTTCAAATAGTTCCTCATAATAGAGGGACGATGATTGTGACCAATGATAATAACGAGCTTATCCCGATTAGAACTGTGATGGGGTGGAAAGTGTGTTTCGATTATGGAAAGCTAAATGCAACAACCTATAAGGATCACTTCTCCTTAACATTTATTGATTAAATATTGAAAAGACTTGCAGGTCATATGTACTATATCTTCTTAGAGGGGTACTTGGACTATTACCAAATTCAAATAGCATCAAAATATCAAGAAAAGATGACATTCATATGCCTATATGGGTACTTTTGCTTATAAGTGCATGCCTTTTAGGCTATGCAATGCAGTAGCCACTTCCCAAAAATGCATGACTATCATATTTTTTGAAATGGTGGATAGAATGGTAGAAATATTTATGGACGACTTCTCTATTTTTTATGATACTTTTGATACTTGTTTGGCTAACATTGACAGGGTTTTAGAAAGATGTGAAGAAACTAATCTAGAGCTTAATTGGGAACAGTGCCATTTTTTTGCTATAAGATGGCATTATGCTTAGGTATAAAACTCCATCCAAGGGTAATGAAGTGGACTACGCAAAGATCAAGGTCATAGAAAAATTGCCTCCTCCAACATCTGTGAAGGGGTTAAGGAGCTTTCTAGGACAAATGGGGTTTTATCAACATTTCATTAAGGATTTTTAAAAAATTTCTAAACACCTTTGTGATCTTTTAGCTAAGGATGTTCCTTTTACCTTTATTGATGATTGCTTAAATGCTTTTCACATGTTGAAAAAGGAACTCACTTTTGTGCCAATTATGATAAAATCATATTAGTCCTTACCATTTGAGTTTATGTATAATGCAAGTGACTACGTTGTTGGAGCCATTTTAGGGCAAAGGAAGGATTAAAAGCTTCATGTCATATACTATGCAAGCCAAACTCTTAATGATGCCCAACTCAATTATGTCGTTATGAAAAAAGAACTCTTGGCCATTATGTTTGCCTTTGATAAAATTTGTTCTTATTTACTTAGTTTTAAAGTCATTATTTATATTGACCATACAACGATTCACTACTTACTAGCCAAGAAGGATGCAAAGCTAAGAAGTATAAGATGGATTCTCTTACAACAAAAGTTTAACTTAGAGATCAAGAACAAGTAGGGTATGAAGAACTTGGTTGTATCTTTCTTGCTTAGATCATTTATAAGTGGAAGAGGTAAGTGTCCCTATTAATGAGACCTTTTCAAATGAGCAAATTTTCCTTCTAAAAGCTCTTAAAACTATATGGTATGCTAACTTTGTAAACTATTTGGTAAACAGTATTATTCTTTATGACTTTAATTCCCATCAAAAGAAAAAGTTTTTACATGATGTGAAATTTTATTTGTGGGATGAACCTTATTTACTTAAAGAATGTGTCGATGGTATTATAAGAAGGTATGTACTGAAGGAGGAGATAAGAGATATTCTACTTTATTTCCATACTAAAAAATGTGGAGGACATTTTGGTATATCGAAATTGTGACTAAGGAATTGCAAAGTGGATTCTTATGTCCCTCGTTATTTACTGATTATTTTTCTTTTTTCAAATCTTGTGATAGGTGCCAAGGAATAGGTAATATCTCCAAAAAGAATGAGATTCCTTTGAACTCCATGATTAAAGTAGAGCTCTTTAACGTTTGGGGAATCGACTTCATGGACCCTTTTCCTAATATCCCTTAGGAACCAATACATCTTAGTGGTGGTTGATTATGTCTTTAAATAGGTTGAAGCAATAGCTACCTCGACTAATGATGCTAAGGTGGTGCTTCAGTTTTTAAAGAAATATAACTTCATAACGTTTAGAGCCCTGTGGGTGATTATAAATGACGGGGGGTCAAAATTTTGAAATTAATAGTTTGAGTCCTTGCTCAAGAAGTATGAAGTGACATACAAGATTAGAACACCTTAACATCCTCAAACGAGCGGCCAAGTAGAGGTGATGAATAAGGCATTCAAGCATAGTCTTAAAAATATGGACAACTCTTTAAGGAAAGATTGGTCATTGAGGCTTCTATACATACTTTGGGCATATATAATTGCTTATAAGACACCAATTGGTACCACTCCTTATTGTTAGGTGTTTGGGAAAGCTTATTACTTACCGTTATAATTGGAGCATCAAACGTTTTGGGTAATAAAGCTTTTAAACTTTGATTTACATCTTGCCGTTGAAAAAGCAAACTTCAAGTTAATAAAAGTTGAAGCCTTTTATCTTTAAGCCTATGAGAGTAATCACATCTACAAAGACAAGACTAAAAGGTGGCATAATCACCATATTATTCCAAAAGATTTTATAGAAGGCTAGAAAGTTCTCTTATTCAATTCACGACTATGTCTTCTTTTGGAAAATTTAGGTCCTGATGGTCAGACCCATTCACCATATCAAAGATTTATCCTCATTGTGCCATAAAGATCACAAACTATAATGGTGAAACTTTTAAAGTTAATAGGCAATGATTAAAGTTGTAGTATAAAGGATGATATTCCAAAGAGGGAGACCTTTCTTCTCCCAAATGCCTCTGCATGATGACCAAACACAATGGTCAAGCTAAATACCTTAAACTAACATATCCTGGGGTAATCCCTCACTTTCTATCTTTCTTTTCTTTATGTATTCATTATTTGTCTTGATTATTAAAAGATCTCTATTGTGTTATAGGCTAGAGTATGAGGAACTCAATATTCAAAGCATTAAGTTTGAGGGAGTTCTCTTGAACACTTTTAATTACTTTTTATAATGATTTTGATGTTGATTAGTTATGTTCTTAGTGTTTATTTTAATTTGGCATGTTTCTTTATGCTTTTGGTGTGATTTTCCTTTTTATGAAAAAGGGTTAATATAAGTATATGGTTAAGAGGGGTAAGACTCTTGGCCATTAGGATGATCAATTTCATAAAAGCTAATGTTGAGACAAAGTGCACAACTAAAATACATGACCATACGTTAAAGATTCACCATAGGGCAATAACTAGGCATTTTGCATGGCTAAGCCACACAACCATGTGCATAAAGGAAGTACATAAGAGAAGATTACCATTGTGTATGCCAAATCACATGCTTATACCCCCCATTACGCACACTCATGCTCTTAAAAGGCATAATTGTCTGCCTAGCCTTGTTCTACTTAAACCTATAATGCACTGTTATACATTTCCAGCACATAACCATGTGCCTTTCAAATCCAATGTTAAAACCTGCGCCCATTCATCTTCTTCATATTTTCTCTTTACCTAACCCTAACATAATCATGCATCTCATTTTCTTCCTTTTAAAATTTGAACTCTATGCCTTTAAAAACCATAAAATCTCCTCATTCTTCTTCAAATTCAGCTTCCACCATGTCTGAATGCCTTAAAACCATAAAAAAATGAAAAATTAGATCCTAAAGCATAACTTCAGCTTTGGGTGCTCCTCTGGTCTTTGGTTATGACGAGCACGAAAAAAGCATGAGATTTTTTCTAAATTCTCTATCTTTGCCACTAGGTTCATTAATTCAAAAGGGCTAGACGATGATGGTTTGATAGATACCATTCAAGAACACCTTAAGGTCCTACAATGGGAAAAATTCGCCCAACTCCACACCAATTCTTGTAAAGAGCTTGCCTTTGAGTTCTTGGCTAGTTTTTCCTTAGTAACAAAGTAGATTTATATAGTGTAGCCCTTTGGCATCATCAACTTTCAACTCCTTAATAAGTCTTTCACCTTTCTTTTAGTAGGATGCCAAAGCCTTCCATCTTAAGAATGAGGGTCTTGATGATTTTTATAGTGACTTTAACAATCAAGAAGTATGGACCTCTTTAGGTGGGACCCCTAGGTATGAGGCTAGAGCGAGCAAGATATTAGAATTAAAAGACCCTTCTATGTGATATATTCAATGTTTGCTACCTTATTTTATCATTAGTCGGGGTAGGAGCAATAACATGGTGAATTGAACGAACTCCTCTACCTTTGTTGCTTGAAATTTAACCACCAAATTAACACCACTTGGTGGATTATAAACGATAAGAATGTTATGCCTAAGTGGGATTTAGGAGTTATTTTTATTGGAGGTTTCATTACTATCATTGCATACTTTTTGCACTTATATGATCCATAAAATGCCTCACACCTTGTTAAAGCCTCAGGCTCCTATTACTTATCTTATGATAATATGCTCTGCATTGAGCTTATGAAAAGGGATGGAGGTGGTTATGTGTTGATTTGGAATGAACAAAAAGTGAGGGTTAATGATGATGCAAATAAGGGTAATGCACCAAAAGGTGTGCCTATAGGAGCATCTTTTTTTGATCCTCCATCACTATCCATTAGCAACTTGAAAGTGGTCTTTAGTGCGAATGGAATATAGTTAAAGCATATGGATCACCACCAATCTATCTTTGAGGATGACGTGGATGAATGGCTTACAGCTTTGGACACCCTGATGGTTGATATGGATGGGCATGTGTAAGCCTGCTTTGAGCATATTAGGTTGCCTCCTCCTTCTCTGCTGATGGATTGATCATCCCATCTTGCCTTTGTTTTTAATTTTTTTCTTTTATGACTATTGTTATTTTTGTTAGTTTTTTCATAACCTTATGGATGCTTAGTTTTGAACCTTACACTCATCTTTTATTAGCTATCACTTGTGGATTACATTAAGCTCCCAATTTTGTATTCCTATGATATGTGTCATAACAACATTTTGGCTATCTATTATTTTCTTGTGATATTTTAATGATTGCCATATTGTTCTTGTTCTCTCATGAATGCCTTTTTTTATAGTTGCTTATGTTTTACTTAAGAATTGTAGGATGTCATGATCATTGTTCCCAACTTCGAAAGAGAGTCCATTTCTTTTGCTCTTTAATTTTTGTTTTTCAAATCATTGAGAGGTTTTTCTTTCGAGTTCTTCACTCTTGATTGCATTTAGGTCTAAGCTTGATAAAAGTTTGCTTTTGTGTCTTCAAGTAATTCCTTTTGAGGTTGATTTAAAGTTAGCATGTTTTTTGTGGTTAGTTTTGGGTCTTAATTTTAAGGTGAAAAATCAACAAAGAAAATTTATAATCTTTGTTTGGAATTACTTAAGTAAATTTCCCTTGTGATAATGACTTGAGCTTAACAATCATGTTTTTATTCAAAATTTGTTGAACACATTAGAACTCTTTATGTACCCTTAGCAAATAAGGAATTTCTCTATAAGAAGCCACTTTTACACCAATCCAAGTTGGAGGAAAGCTCTACATACGCTAAAAACAAGTTTTGAGGTAAAATCCTAGAACTTGGAAATCTTAGGAAAATGATTAAGGCATTCCTTAGTTAACCCATTATTACCCATCCACACCTTTATCACATTATCCCTTGTCACCCCTTTAAGCCATAATGAATACTTCTTATAAAGTATTAAAAAGCCTTTCTTTCTTTCACTTATACCCTTCATTATAACCATATAGCCTAAATAATCTTTTACCTCCCCTATCAAGAGAATAAAGTTAAGACATGGTTATACAATAACATATGGTGGAATGGATCATTCATATGCATTTATATTAAAGAATGGGTAAAAGAATTCACCTATTGTTATCTTTCTAACACCATAAAGATTGGTTCAAGTTTGGGGATGGCATATTAATAGCTTAAAAGTGTGCTTAGATAATTTTTAGGTCTCTTTTACAAAAAAAAAAGAAGTAAAAGAGAAATCAATCCAATTAGAAAATGAGAAAAAAAAATGGTGTTTCAAGAAATAAATATGAGTTGTAAACATATAGTAATCTTTTGTAATTCATATTATTGTTATAATCAATGTTCCAGCAAAAATTTCCTTATTTTGGACTTAACCACTTTGGTAGCTTAAACATTAGAAGCTATTGAAGACCTCATGATTCTTATGGTTATTAGGTTCTACATTAGTGGAAAAATGTGAATTAGTTTTGCTTATGGTGATTTTATTGGACCTAACTTTAGGAGTTTTAGCAAACCAAGCTTATTTTAATGATTACAAACGCATCTAAAAGCTAACTGTTATTCAAATTGGTGTGTAATATCTTACATGTACATTAATCTTTTGCTCAAAAGCTTTAAGAAAAAGAGTTTTAGGAAAAACTTTTAAGTATTCAAAGCCAATAAGTGTTGGTACATTTCAACAGGCATTGTGACTTCATCATTGGGCATTGAAGATTCTCAATAGGTATTGAAAGGACACACAAATATGAGATAAAGTTTTTGGACCCCTCAACCATCGATTATCTCATGGGTCAACAAGCATTGGATGTTAAAAACACTTGAGCTTCATATCTTGACCTTCACAATAGGCGTTGCATTTTTATAACTGGCGTGGCTCATCGACAACTCAACAAGCATTGGCCAAGCGACTTGATGTGAACATAACCCTCAAAGTCTCGACACAAGTGTTAGAATTATACCAACGGGCATTGGAAAAGCACCTAGGCAGAGCCAAAGTTTCTGGACCCTCTAACGGGAGATGTTTAAATGTTCAACAGGCATTGGGATACTTTTCAATGGGCATTGAAAGAAAGCCAACAACCGTTAAAGCACTGTATAAAATCTTAAAAAATAGAGCATCAAGTTCACATCCTCTTGGAGATTTGCAATGAGCATTGTCTATATCCTCATTAGAGTTGAAGTTTAACTTGAACAGGCATTGAGAAGCTCCAACAGTCATTGAAGGAGTTAGTGACTACAAAATTGAAAAAGTCAGAAGAGGAGCATCAAGGCAAATGTCTCTCTAACAACTAGTTCTAACAGGTGTTTCAATGAAGGCAATGATCGTTGAAGTTGTAATTTCACCCAACAACAGGCATGGAGACTGTCCAACAGACGTTGAATGACTATTTTAAGACATGGAGTGACAAACTTCTTTTTAATGGCTATTTTTATGTCTCTTCCCATAAAAGGACTCTCCCACAACATAATGATATAGAGAAAAAATGAAAACAGTAAAAAAAAAAAAGTTTATTCTATTATGAAAACAATCTTTAATAAAAACGGTGAAACAAGTGTGATCTAGCTTCAAGGGAAGATCAATTGTCAAAAGCTTACATGAGACATCTTCAAAAACAGAGTTAAAAAACACACTTAAGACATCTTTAAAAGTTCTCCACCAAGTCAAACATAATTTATATGTGTTGTCATTTTTGTTTATTACTTAAGTGAGAGTGTTCTTTCTCATATTCAAATTGTCAATTCTTTGGAAAGGTTTTTAGTTTAGGAGATCTTAGTAGATCTAAATCATTTTTAAGAAAGGTTTAAGATAGTACCTATAAACTTCTTTGGGAAATAGTTTTAGTAGCACCCAAAAGTCTACGTGTAAAGGCTTAGAAGTGCTTGAAAACTACTAGAGTAAAGGTGATTGATAGCACCTAGAATCTATCTTGATAGTGAAAGGCTGTAGTGGAAGTCTAGAGGAGAGGATGTAGGCTGGGTTGTGTCATACCTCTATAAATGGGTTATGTTGATTTCTCTTCTTTCCACATATAGCTTTCATTGGTTTTTACTTATCATTGCCCCATTCAACCCCCCTTCTAAGGTACCAAGGGACAATAATTGGTTCCAAAGCTTGTCCTTTATTAAAGCTTACGTGCTCAAAGTAAAAATCATGGCATATCATATGGAATCACAATCAATCCATAAGTCATCATTCTTTAAAGGAGATGACTATAGGTATTGGAAAAACTGCATGGAAATCTTTTTAGACAGTGAAACCATAAATCTATGGGACATTGTCAATGAAGGAAGAGAAGTTCGAACTAAATTTGTTAGAGATATTCTTATTCCTAAACCCAATAATGAGCGGACATTAAGGATAGGAAGGAAAACTTGAAGAACATTCAAGCTCTGTACGTTCTCTTCTGTGTAATCCACAAATCTAAGTACACAAAGCTGCAAATGTGCACATCAATAAAAGAAATATCGAACAATTTGTAGACTTAACATGAAAGCATCAATGAAGTTAAAAAGAAAAAGATACAAATACATACATGGATTAGGATACAATGCTTTTACCTCTACTGCTCCTTCTACTTCCAAAATTGTCTTTGTTAAGACTAACAAAGTTAGTGTGCCAAACCTAATTAGAATGCCTAAAGTTCCTAAGAAGGGAAATTCCAAGGCTAATGGCATAAAGGCTAAGTCTCAATCTATTCACACACAAATGAGACATGTTCCTTCTAGAGCCAAATATGCTTACATACATTATTCTTACAAGCCTAAGAGGCAAAATCTCTAATGTCATAGAAATTGGCTCAATCATGCATATAATTTTAGACCTTACATGAAAGCACCTCACATGAGAAATACTCCTAGATTACAAAGGAGTTACAAATCTCACAAACACCACGTGCATGTTTTACCTAGAAATTGGACACTTGCGCATTTTAATGGTGAATGCTTGTATTGTGGTATTTATGGCCACATTACCTATCATTGCCTTACTAAAGGGCACGATGAGCATATGCCTAAATCTAGCCCCCCAGGACCCAAGAAGATTTAGGTACCTAAGACTTTATTATCTTTGTTTTACAAATGTGCTTGAAATTTCAGGTTAGAAAGCAAAAGTGGTATTTAAACTGTGGATCTTCAAAGCACATGACATGAGAAAGAGAGCTCTTCACACAACTAGAGTAATCTAAAGAACCTAGAAATGTATCATTTGGAGACAATAGGAAAACTAAAATCTTTGGCATAGGTAAAGTTGGCAAGGATGTTGACTCACCTATTCTTGATAAAAGTATAGTTTGTTGATGGACTCAAACACAATCTACTGAGTGTAAGTCAACTTTGTAACAAATGCCTCAGAGTTATGTTTGAACCATAAGTCTGTTATGTGTCAAGAATGAGTGACAATAAAATTGTATTCATTAGTAAGAGAATTCATAACATTTATGTCATTGATTTAAAATTTCTAATTAACAATGATGCAAAGTGTCTAGTATCTATAGTGGATGAAGGTAAATCCTGACATAAAAGACAAGGACATACAAGCATAAAACTCCTTAACAAGCTAAAAAGGAGAAACTTGATTGAAAGTCTTCTAGAAATCAAGTTTGCAAAGGAAGGAGTTTATGAAGCATGCCAAAAAGGAAACAGGTAAAATCTTCACTCAAAGCCAATAACAAAGTAAGTTCATTTAGATCCTTATAATTGCTTCACATAGACTTGTTTATACCCACTAGAGTATCTAGTTTGGGAGGCATACATTATGCATTTGTCATTGTAGATGATTACTCTAGGTATACTTAGGTATTATTCCTTCCTCATAAGGACTCTTGTTTTGATGCCTTTCAGACCTTTGCTAAGAGAATTCAAAACCAAAAAGATTTAAAATGACAATAGAGGATAGTTTCAAAATGCTAAATTTCATAGCTTTTATGTTGAGAATGGTATCTCGTTCAACTTCTCAACTCCTAGAACATTGCAACAGAATGGTGTAGGAGAAAGGAAGAATGGAACTCTCTAAGAAATGGCTAGGACCATGTTAAATGAGTACAATCTTCCTAAATTCTTCTAGACTGAAGCTATAAACACTTCTTGTTACATGTTAAATAGAGTATTGGTCAGGCCTTTGTTGAAGAAAACTCTATATGAGTTATGGAATAATAGGAAGCCCAAGATTGCATATTTTATAGTCTTTGGTTGCAAGTGTTTTATTCTAAACATTAAAGATAACCTTAGCAAATTTGACTCTAAATCCGATGAAGGAATTTTCCTTGGATACTTTACTACCAACAAAGGGTATAGAGTCTTTAACAAGTGAACTTTTGTTGTTAAGGAGGCTATACATGTTATTTTTTATGAATCTAACCTCATTTCTTCAAGAAAAGAAGAAGATATTGATGATTTATAAGTCTTGTGAGTAAGCTAAATAATGGAAAAGAAGGGAAGAATGTGGACAAGCCACAAAAATGATGAGTGAAAAAAATTTAGATCAACCTCTTTCTACTCCAAATGAAAAGTAAACTCAGCTGGAAAAGGACTGGATCTTTAAGAAATATCATCCAAGAGATCTGATCATAGGTGATCCATCAATGTGGGTAACAACTAGATCATCATTTAGAAATGCATGCACCAATCTTACTTTTATTTCCTTTATTAAACCTAAGACCATAAAAGATGAGTATTGGGTTCTTGCTATGTAAGATGAACTCAATCAGTTTGAAAGGGATAAAGTATGGACCTTAGTTCCTAGACCTCAAAAACATTCCATTATAGGAATAAATGGGTCTTTAGGAATAAGCTGGATGAGCATAGAACCATAGTTAGAAATAAAGCTTAGTTAGTAGCCAAAAGCTATAACCAAAAAGAGGGAATTGACTTTGATGAGACTTTTACCCTTTAGCAAGGTTGAAGGCTATTAGAATTTTACTTGCATTTGCTTCTCATATAAATTTTAAATTATATCAAATGGATGTCAAAAGTGTTTCCTTAATGGCTACATTGATAAAGAAGTTTATATTGAACACTCATGGTTTTAAAGCCATTGCTTTCCTAACCATGTGTTCAAGCTCATTAAAGCCTTATATGGCTTGAAACAAACTCCAAGAGCTTAGTATGAAAGGTTGAACAACTTTCTTATAAAGACGAGATTTTCTAAGGAGTAGGTAGACATAATACTCTTCTCTAAAAAGAAGAATGTTGACTTATTGCTTGTGCAAATATATGTAAATGATATTATTTTTGGTGCCACTAATGTTTGGTTGTTTGAAGATTTCTCCAAAGTGATGAAAAGTGAATTTGAGATGAGCATGATGGGAGAACTTAAGTTATTTCTTAGAACTAATTAAAAGATTTGGCATGGAGAACAACAAACCATGTAAAACTCCAATGAGCACCAACATCAAACTAAGCACAGATGAACATGGTAAGATTATGGATCAAAAGTTGTATAAAGGTATAATTGGTGGTCTTTTCTATCTAACAACATCTAGGCTTGATATTATGTTTACTAGGTGCTTATGTGTAAGATATCAGTCAAATCCCAAGAAGTCTCACTTGCATGCTGTAAAACACATACTTAAATACCTTAATGGTACTCCCAACTTAGGAGTTTGGTATCCTAAGAGTTCTTCATTTGAGTTGAATGCATTTTTCAGATGCTGATTTTGCTAGGTATACCTTAGATAAAAAAAAAAAAAAAAAAAAGCACTTTAGGCAAATTTCAATTACTTAGTGAATGTTTAGTGTCTTGGAGTAGCAAAAAGCAAATTCAGTTGCTTTGTCTATAATTGAACCTGAGTATGTGGTAGCAGGTCTTTATTGTGCTCAAATCCTATCGATGAAGTAACAACTTCTTAATTACAAGGTTATTGTAAAATCAAGTGTCAATCAAATATGATAACACTAGTAAGCATATAGATATAAGACATTACTTCTTAAAGGATCAAGTTAATAATGGTGATATTGTATTAAGATTTATTGATACTAACCATCAATTGGCAGATATTTTTACTAAACCTCTTTGTAAGGTTGTAATTCATCAAAAGAGAACTTGAAATGATTGATGGAAGTACATTGAGTTAACATCAACAGGTTCTTCTCTTTCACCCTTGTTAATTCATGCATAATCTTTGTTGATTAATTATTGATGCATTATGTGAAATGATTTCAATTGAAGTCTTTAGATTCTATAAGCTAAAGATTTTGATCGTGTATTTTCTTAATCAAATGTCCCTTTATTAATTGAATTCATGACAATATCATTGAGTTTAATGAATAATTTACATCAATGTAGATTTTAAAATGTTTGCTCATTTTATTTTAAACTTGTTTTGTTTTGGAAAACATGGCCAACGACCATTGCGAATTTGCCAATAAACATTGTGTTGTTCGTAATTTTTACCTTATGTTTCTGTATAACCCACGATCGTTGTGAATTTCCAAAGACTATTGTTTTTCACCCAATAGGCATTGCAAGCAATAACCATCATTGAATGAAGAATACTTCCTTGAACAAGCTAACAGTCATGTCCAATAGTCATTGTTTTACTTGCAACAGTCGTTGAACACTCCCAACGATTATATTTTTTAAAGAAACATGGAGCTCTTCAAACTCTTATATATACCCCTAAAACCCTAAAGTTGTTTTACTGTTGTTTTCATTATGTTTTTGCTATATATATATATATATATATATATATATATATATATATATATATATATATATATATATATATAAAATATATATGTTTATTTTTGTATATTTTTTTCTCGGGACAGACAAAAAACACACAAAAACACCGAGGATCTC
>CATIWR010022860.1:0-25201 GCA_949677035.1 Omphalea diandra | reverse complement strand
TATATATATATATATATATATATATATATGAAAAGTTTTTTTATTATAAAATTTAATTTTATGATGAAATAAATTAAAATTAATTAAATATAATATTTTGAGTTAATTTTGAATTTAATGAATGACGGGTTAACTAAAGTTATTGTTGATAGTTTTAACACACTTGTTCAACATTTTTCTTATGTTTATTTATTGTAATATTTGTTTTCTTTATAATTGCCTTTTTTAAAATAGCTTTATGATTTTAATACTAAATTTTTTAACTCTTTGAATTTTTATGGTGTTAACTCTTTATTATTTATTATTTTTCTATATAATTTATTTACTCTCAAATTATTGTTTCTTTGTTGTTTGTGATTCTTATATAATACTGTAGAAATATTTTTTTTGTTCTTTCTTTTTTTTTTTTTAGTATAAAATTTTTTGTTTTTAAAATTACTCTGAATTTGCCAATTTTATCTAAATTTGTCTAAGTTAATTGTTTTTCCTAATTTGACTTATATTATATGTGTGTTTCACAACATTTATATTAGGCGTATGAAACAATTATTTTAAATTATAAAAAAGACATACAATATTAACAATAATGGAATAATTGAAGAAAATATATACTTTCCAAATATTCTTTTTCTAATAATTGTTTTTGACTAACTATGGGAGATCTTAGAAATTTTCTTAAAAAGGTTCGGAATCTTTTTTTTGATCTTTTTCAGCTATCAGTAATTTGTAACTGTAATATGGTAAAAATAAATTAATAATTTTCATTTATAGCATTAAAATAATTAATTTTATTATTAAAATTAGTATAGAAGCGAACACTAAATTAATCAATAACTTATGAATCTCGTATGTCTTTTCCTTCTAGTTGAATTAGATTTATTTCAATTATAGAAGTTGAAAAATAGATAATCTAATGTTACCTGCATTAGAAAAACAGTAAGAAGAAATTTTTTAAAATAATAATAGTTGGTCTTTGAAATAGAATATAAGTAGAAACATCTACCAGTAAATTTAATAATTTTAACATTTGATAATGCAATTATTAATAATAAGTTTTGAAGCACTCTATTTTTATTATCAATAAGATTTGCAAATAATTTTAATAAGAGCATGTTCAATCTATATTTCAATTTAAAAAAAAAAAAGTTAGCATGAGTTTGTAAAAATATGATATATTCTTACAAATTTATAAAGTATTAAGGAATAGAAAATTTACTTTGCGTTGATTATAATGATTTTTCTGATGTGGTAAGTGTGGCGGAAAATTATTTGGAACAATTGGAGTGCATCATAAGAAAAAGGCGAAAAAATTTTGCAATTTCATGATTTTTAATAGTCTAAAGTAATTGAGATTTTTGGCTTGAAAAGATTATGGTTCTATTTGAAATGATCCAACGATCAAAACACATGGCTTTTGACCGTGATGTTCGTCAGTTTTTGCCCAAATCCATTATTTAGGCATTGGAAAATGCGTTTTCCCAATTTTAGCAATTTTTATTTTAGTTATAACTTTTAGTAGAAAATTTCATTTTGATTGCCGTTTGTTTCAAGTTTCCTATTTTGATTAGGAATTTATTTTGGTGTTGGTTTGCAATTTTGCTATTTTTAGTAAAATCGTCATATTTTGTAATTTTAGTGTTGTGGGCATATTTAAGCCTCAGTTTCATCATTTTTAGTAAAATTGTCATCTTTTGTAATTTTAATATTGTGAGATGTATTTAAACCTCAATTTCATCTTTTGAAAGGTAACTAATAACATAATTTTATTCTCCAAAACCCTAGTTGTTTCCTTTGAGCGACTTGTGTCATTTTCTCATTAATAATCTTTTTTTTTTTTTTGTGTAAAAAGCATTAATCATATTAAATTTAAATATTTTTTATTTTTATTATCATCTATCTTATTTTGCATCTTGCTTATCAAAATAAAAATCATAATTAGTCAATCAATATATATTATTAATTTCAATTTTTAGATTATTGTTTGTCATTTGTTAAATAATTGTGTATAATATAGTGACGTGTCATTATTTTATATTATATCACAGAAAACTGCTATATCAAAAAAAATTCTAAATAGAAAAATAAAAAACTCAACTGTTATATAGAAAAATAAATCTTTTAAAAAATTAAAAAATCTAAAAAGAAAAAATTTCTAAATATAAAGTCAAGATCATATTAAAAAACTCTATAACAAAAAATCAGAAAAACCTAAAAAGTAAAAATTCTAAACAACTTCTAAATGAAAAATTAAAAAAATTAAAAAAGTTAAAAAAATCTAAACAGGAAACTAAGATTTAATGTAAGAGCAAGCAGTAATATGCTAGATTATCAGGAGTTACTTCATTCAAATTCAATAAATTTTCTCTTAAAATTGTGTCATACAATACTAAAAGTATGAGTCAATAAACAATTTTTTGTTACAACTACTTCACATATGGATATATAGTTTGCAATTAGTTGTTAATTCTATTTTGATTATGAAATACTTAATATTATTTGTTTAATTGATTATCAAAAATTATTTTATTCAAGTTTAATAAATTTTCTCTTAAAATTATGTTACATAAAATTTAAAAGTATGAATCAATAAATAATCTTTTGTTACAACTAACTCCAAACATAATTATAAGTTTTGGAAAATTTATTTTATTATTGTATTTACTTGACAATAATTTTTTTTATAAAATAGCAATTAAATTTAATTATCATTACATATATTAATTTTTTAATCATTTAACTAATTATAGAGACTGCACAGAAAAAATAATAACATAGAAATATGATAACGTTAAATCAAATTTTCGAAACATTAATATATAATGTAAACGATTGAAGCAAACAATCCCTTAGGACATTACTTTGATGAACAATGATATTGCTCTACATACTATAAGAACACTAGTCTAATGACTCATGCTGTTTTTTTAACAGATTATGTCTTTTTTTTTATTGAGAGAACACAAAACATTATGAAAATCGAAATATATGGGTGAACACAAAAGTGAGAAGATCGAAACAGGCAGCTAAATCACTCGCGAGCAACTGCCACTACTTGTTTCCCAACATTACGACCATTGAAAAGGCCTACCAGTGCAGCAGGCGCACTTTCAAGGCCTTCAGCTATGTCTTCCACATAAGTTACCTTCCCTTCTCTGATGTAAGGTAAAACAAAGTCCAAGAACTTGGAGTACTGGTTGAAGTAGTCAGTAACAACAAATCCTTCAATGCGGATCCGCTTATAGACTATAGTCATCAAATTGTGCACTCCTTCAGGCTGCTGGAGATTGTACTGTGAGATCATCCCACAAGCAGCAATACGACCGTGGGCTCTCATGTTTAGAAGTACTGCATCAAGCATTTTCCCTCCAACATTCTCAAAATAGATGTCAATACCTTCTGGGAAATACCTGGAGATGGAGAATTATTATATTACCAGTTTAAAAGTACTCAAATTTCTTTTTAATACTACGTACTTACCTTTTCAAAGCAGCATCCAAATCATGCTCCTCCTTGTAGTTGAATGCATCATCAAAACCAAACTTGTTCTTCAATAGTTCAACCTTATATCATGTGATAAACCAAGAACAAACATTAGTTTATCGTGTTCACAATCTTATATGCAATCAGCACCATCTCAACTGAGTGTAAAAACAGGATAAATGCAAGTATAAGCGCAAAATCGACTCATTGAAGAGAATACTATCTGCGGATTTCATGTGGCAAGTGTCTGAGTGGTGAATATAGCATGTGTCGTAGTGGGTGACAAACTATCTCATAGAATAAGAAATTTGAACTTAGGAAATGATGATTGCATAATTCAATGGCATCCTAATTATATGAAAATTATTCATTTAAGAAAATAGAAATGTTGAGATACCAATGTCAGATCAAAATACAGAAAGTTATTAACTTTCACTGATCAACTAGTTCTTGATAATTTCATGTATTGTTAGCGCACTTTTGCATTCCTCTCATGTGAGATTGCACCCTTGAATCAAAGAACAAAATATCCCCAATTACAATGGCTCACCTTTTCTTGACTTCCAGCACTTCCAACAACATAGCAACCAATCAACTTTGCAAACTGCCCAACCAGCTGACCAACTGCACCAGATGCTGCTGAAATGTAGACACGTTCTCCTTTCTTAGGAGAACAAATATCATAGAAACCGAAGTAAGCAGTCATGCCAGGCATACCTACAAAGAATTGAATGAAAGCAGAGATGTTGCAGAGGATTCTTAAGGTTCAGAAATGTAAGCAAATCATTTAGCTTAGATTTGCAGAGGAGGATTTTTACCAAGTAAACAATGAATTAAAGAAATAGGCTTACCAAGTAATCCAGTGTAGTAGGAAAGAGGTACATCAGAATGAAGAATTTTAAAGAAGCGCTCAGGTGATGTTATAAGACTGTACTCTTCCCAATTGGTAATACCCCATACCAAGTCACCTTTCTTGAAGTCAGGGTGCCCAGAATCCACCACTTTAGCCACTCCCAGACCAGCTATCGGCTGTTGAAAAATTATAACTAGTAAAGCTTAGATCTCTCTTCTAATATTTTTTCTAAGAGATTGAGTCTATAGGGTTTAAACCCTTGACCTCCTGCACTACATTCGATTTTACTCGAACATTAGTAGGTACTCAATATAATAGTCGAATAGTCTTTTTTCTAATTAATCTCCCTATGTTATGTTTGGTGCACTAATTGTGCAGGATGAAAAAAATTTAAATAAGAAATAAAGACGAGAAAAGAAAAATGTTTATTTTTATTTTTCTTGTTTGGATCTCCTATTTGCAAAGGAAAACAAATTCAAATTCATCTGCAAGTATAATTTCTCTTTGGAAAATATAAGTTCTCTCAATTTCTTTTCCTTTCTTTCTCTTGTACGCAAATCAAATAAAAGAAATAATTTCAAATTCTTTTCTTTTTTTCCTTTTTCTTTTTTCCTCCCTTTTTTTCAACCAAACAGAAGGTTACAGCAGGGCATCCCTCCCACAACTTTTATTCAATTTCCATACACATGAAAAATAAAGATTCAACCTTTAACAGCATTTGATAAGTTCGCAAGTACCAACAATTTTTCTGATGAAAAGAACAGCCATCTATTAAAATTGCTTACAGAATTGTACTAAACAAAAAAATGAAATAATAAGATAACGGGATAGATGGACAATTACAGAGCCAGGACGGAAGGAAGAGAAGGTGGGATCATCAGATGGTAAATTGCTCATCCGACCCCGCATGTATGGATCACAGGACAAGTACAGGTTCTTGATCAAGATGGCATTGCTACTTTCCTCAGGTAGTTTGAGGTTGATGGAAGAAGTGGTGAGGTACATGTGTGATTCCTTAAGAAAACCAACCACATAGTCCTTGAATATCACCTGCTTGTTGCTCGCTCCACCAGCCATGATTAAATAATGACTTCTTTCTTTCTTTCGATCGATCCTTTCCAGGTTATGTTATAACCCCTAAAGGTGCATCTTGTTTCCTCGGGTTACGTTATGTTATAAATATCAAGTCGTTGCAAAAATGGTAATCATTGTCTGGCGTGGGAGAGATAAGGAGAGGGGCAATGACAGTCATAGTTTTGTTGTGGTTAAGGCGCATTTGGTATTTTTTTTAATCAGGTGTATATAATTTATCTTATATTCAGTTTTTATATTTTTTTGATCAAATTTTATTTATTTATTTATTAAAAAAGATTGCAATAAGTTAAACACGACATGATGTTAATAGTAACCATAATAAATCATATTTGGTTTATTACATTCAAATTTTTCTACACAAATCTTGAAGAAATTTTATATATATAAAATTTTTTCATTGTACATTTAAAATTTATTCAAATTCTATATACACTTGAACAAATTCAGTATACACTTGAAAAAAGAAAAGAAAAAAGAAAAAATTGCAGCACCCAAGAAACTTAAATATTTTATTCATTTTCTGTACAAAATTTGAAGAAAAAAGAAAAGAAAAACATTTTAACAGATTATGTTTTTTATTTAAAAAAAGAAAAAAAATCTATCACTCAATATATCCAAACATTTTATTCATTTTTTTACACAATTTAAAGAAAAAATGAAAAAAATATTTAAACAAATTTTATTTTTTATTTGAAGAAAAAAAGAAAAAAATTATAGCACCTAAGACACCTAAATATTTTGTTTATTTTTTGTAAATAATTTAAAAAAACATTTAAACAAATTTTGTTTTTTATTTGAAAAACAAGAAAAAACTTATACCACCCAAAACAACATTTCAATATGAAAAAAAATTATTGCATCCAAGGCACAAAAAGTGGTTTTAAATTTGAAGAAATTCTGTTTTTTACTTGAATAAAAAAGAAAACAAAAAAAAAGAAAAAACCATAGCACTCAAGCACTCAAACATTTTGTTTATATTTCGTACAAAATTTGAAAAAAAAATAAAAAAATATTTGAATAAATTTTATTTTTTGTTTTAAGAAAAAAAAAGAAAAAAAGAAAAAAATTGTATCATTCAAGATACTCAAATATTTTGTTTATTTTGTGTACATAATTTGAAAAAAAAGAAAAAATATTTAAACAAATTTTGTTCCTTGTTTAAAAAAAAGAAAAAAATTGTATCACCTAAAACACTATTTCAGTATGAAAAAAATTGCTGCAGCCAATGCATCCAAACGTAAAAGTGAAGTCAATCTCCGGTCAGAGGTTTTGAAAAATCTTGAAATCTGACTGAAGTCTCGGTCATTTAAATTTGGAAGGACCAAGATAAAAAATATAAAGAACTGGAACTAAATTAGACAAAAAAATCGATCCTAATTGGTTCAGTTCAATTCTTCAATGTTATTTGATTTTTATTTTCAATTTAATTCTAATTCAGTCTTAAATTTATTTTTAAAAAAGTTATAATTATAATTATTTTAATTTATTTTATTTTTATAAAATAGCCTTTTAAATATTATAGAATATATTATAATATAAAATTATTTATTTTGAATGTATAAAATTAATAAAAATATAACTTTATAATTATAACAAAATTATATTAAGTAAAATAAGTGTACATATAATCTTGGTCAGTTCGATCCTACTCTTTTTTTTATATTTTCAATTTAGTACTTATTTGGGTCTAATTTTTAATTCAGCGTAAAAAATTTTGATAACTATGCTTAGCCCTATCCAAACATGGCCTTCAGTGTGACACAAGCGCCACACGCTATACTACCTACACTTTTTTTAATATGGGAGCCTAATACTGAAGTCGTTAAGTTGCATTACAAAAATAATTTTCAGAATTATAACAATTAATAGTTAATCTATAGTATTAGATACTTCTCTATATTATATATATTTTTTAATTTTTCTTTATTATAGTGATATGAACATGATTCAAAATATAATTGACAAAGTATGAAAATTGTTTGTTGTTCTTTTTTTAAATGTCTCAATATATATGTTGACTTTCATTAATTATAATAAAAATTTAGTAATTTATCTTTATTAATTATTAAACTAGTAAAATACATTTATTTTCTCATTATATATAATTAAGGATATAAATAAAAAAATATTATAATTTATGAATTGTCAAAATCTTAAATGTAACTTTTTAAATAATGTAAAAAATTATAGTGATAATCTTTTTGAAAAAAAGAAAGTATTTAGTAAAATTTCCTTACAGTTGAATAATATAATAATAATATCATTTAAGTCATATTACATATTATTATAACAAGTAGAAGGTAAAGAAAATGTAATATAGAGAAGGTACTTTACAAACAACATTTTCTTTCTTTTTTCTTTTTCCTTTTTTTTTTTAATGTTTGTCTTTTAAATCTTCCTTGTATTTATTTTTTGATAAAATATTCCTTTTTTTATTGTTTCCTTTTTTATTTTGTTTTCCTTTTTATTATTGCTTACCTAAAGCCTATCTTTATTTTCTTTTTTTCTCATTTTAATTAAATAATATGTTATAACAATTTATATAATTCTTAATCACTAATTTTATCATCACAAATGGCAATTTATCGTCTAAAGTGATGTTGAGATTATATTAAAATTATAATTAATCAATAATTCATACATTTTGCAAGTTTCAATTTAATATATTTATAAATATTAAAAATATATTTATTTATTAAATAATTAGTTTGATAATAACAAACTTTTTTCTCAAATAAATTTTGAAATTAAATATATATATATATATATATATATATATATATATATATATATATATATATTGATTCAGCAATGAATAAATTTGGGTAGTTATTGATTTATTCTTTAATAGTTACCTGCCATTCCATTCATATGTTTGATAATATACACTCAAGCGTATACATGAACTTTTCAAAATTATTCACTCTCTTAACAAAAAAAGAAAAGAAAATTATACTAAACATTTTTATTTGTGTCTTGTGCCAATAACATATTTTAAAGAGAACTTACTGATTTGAAAAGTCTAAAATGTGTTACAATTTTGTAATTAAAAATTTGTCAACCTCGAGTTTCATTTTCAAAAATTAATTTCAAATTTATCCTTCTAACTAAAATTACTTAAAATTAAAGCAAAAATCATATTTTGTGATGAATTATGAAATAATTTTTTTTCTTTCTCCTTTCTTTTTCTTCTCCCTTTCTCTCCTTTGCGTTCACATATCATCATAAAATATTATTTTAATTTTGATAAATTTACTTAATAGGCTAAAATTATAACTAATTTTTTTTTTAAATAAATTCAATTCAAATATTTATAACTTTAAGATACAATTGTAAACTCATGACAAATTATTATATGTAACACCTGGTATTATTATTATTATTATCTTTGTTTTCATAGATGTGCCATATATATATATATATATATATATATATAGTCTGAATACTCCTTGTCTATTATCCACTTTATTATTTATTTATCCTTTTGTTGAGTTTTGTGTTCATCTTTTATTTAATATTTTTAAAAATATTTTTTATTCTAACAATTAGATTCTCTTTGAGCATTATCCTTGGTTTTCACTTCATCAATTCAACTTTAGTGGAAGTTGGACCAATAGAATACGATTATTCTCTTGTTTTCATTGGATTGTATATATCTCTTTTTGCTAGAATTAGACAATACTTAATCCTTTGTGGTATCCTAGTTATATAACACCACTTTTGGAATATCTTTGAAAAATGTTTTATTATCTTAGTTGTTTGTGTGTAGTTATGGATTTTGGGATTATCCTAAGAGTATATATCTCATCTCTATAAGTTATTATATTTTTATCAAAGTTTCAGCGTTTATATATGACTATTAGCCTTAGGAATTCTAGAAATTATTTTTTTCGTAGCATATGATCCAAGTGTTTAAGGTTAGGTGTTATATTTATTGGTATTAGAGCTTCGATTATAGGTTATGTAGGCTTCTATAATATTAAATACGGTTGTCTTATGTTTGACCTTTATCTCTCTTTGTAAGATGAAGTTGCCCGGAGTAATAGGTGGTAGAGGCTGTGGAGCATCACATGGTCAAATTAGAGGACGTTGGCCAACCTCATAGGGAGTCTTCTTCATTTCTTGGAGGGGTCGATTGAGCATAGGTTATTATGGACTTTAGCAAATGAAATATTAGATTCTAAGATGTTTAAGAATTAATGTATAATTTTGACTTAGGAAGTTATAAATATGATGATATAGAAATTGAGATATGAAAATATAAGTGAATAATGGGATGTGTACAAACGAATAGTAATACGAGCTTTAATAGAGTTGTAAACATATTCATAATAGCTAATTAATGATTTAAGATTTAAGCATATCGATTAGACATCTACGAGATCTTTGATCTATGAGGGGATTTAAAATGATCTTTTTTCTAATGTTTGTTAAGCATTTTCAATTGATTAAAAGCTTTGATTTATTTGAATAAAACAACTATTTCAAAGATGTTAAAGGGATATTGGAAATATATTTTTATTTATTTTCAAATGTTCGTGTCCAATTATCATAAAAATTGACATATACATTAAGTCATGCATGATTAATCATGCATTATATGTCACTCAATAAATTTAGGTTATGTATAGTCCATCATTTCTAGACACAGATGTGAGTTCCAAAATAAATAAAAATTGTTTAACCAATAAAATAGTTTGTTAAGACTTATTTTTAGTATACTCCAAATTGGATTAGATTTGTAGATGAATGGTGCAAATGGTGTTGAAATTTAGAGTCGAATAACACATGCAGTTGTTAGAATGAACCACAGGATTATCATTAAACACACTTATTTTCTCTTTGTTTTTTATCTTCTTCCTTTTCCCCTTGATCCTTATACATTAATTTTCTTCATCTTTTACCATCATTTACTACTACTCTAAAAATCTAAGATTCATCTTTCTCCATTTTCTTCTTCTTCATTTTTTATCCACAATTCATCATCTTCTTCACCCTTTATTTACTATTCATTATCTTTTTCATCTACATCATTTTTTTTCCTTCATTATCATCACCTCTACACCTAATTTCAAACATTATCTCCAATTCCTCCATAATTCTCCATACATTATTCTTTTCCTTAGTTTTCAACACAATTCTTCTTGCCCTCATCCTTATTTACACAAACAATCTAATTTCTCCATAACCTAGATTTACCAAAAAAATTTCCAAAATACCCTAAATTATCTTCAATAATTTCAATGTTCTTAAGTCTTTTTTTTTTTTTATCATTTTAAAACATAAAGGAAACTAAAAGAACAATTTGGACTAAGAGACAAAGAAAATGACGGTTTCATGGTTTGTTGATTTTGATTGATTTTTCTTTGTTTTAAGAAATTCAAAGCGAAAAGGAAGAGACTTTAAGGGTTCTAGTAGTTACTTGGTAACATTTCTATCATATATATTTGATTTTTCATGGATTGATTGTGTTGATTACAAAATTAAAATTGTTGCGTAGATGATAGATCACTTTTTCCTAGTACCATATTTTTCTTTGTGTTACGTTTGCTATCTTAATTTATTTCTTGTGTTGATTGCTTATCATTTGATTACAATTAGTGATATTGATTATAGATTAATGTTAGAATTTGTGTTTGATGAAAATGTGTATTTGATATTTGATATTTATTTTATTTATGTTATATGCATGATGAAATATCATTTTAGTTTTGTTTTACATGTGTTAGGTTATTAGATATAATGTTATATTTGTGATAGAATTTTCTTAATTATACCCTATGTGTTTTCTATTCGATGTAGGTCCCCTGATGATCTATGTAGATGGTGGAGTTATCTACGCAAATAATCTCTCAACTCATTTTTAAGTGTTTTGTTATATTTTAGGTGTACTCTCTTTTTTTTTTTTTATCATTTTTCTTCATTTAGGATGTAAGATAATTTTTTTTTAAAATTTTATGTGTTCTATCTATCTTATTTTGCTTGAATATTATTTACTGGATGTATATGTGAATTTCATTATTTTTATTATATTTTATATGCATACATTATTCTTGTATGTATTGGGTAGCTATTATTTTATAAGATTAGCTGTTAGTTTTAAATTTTCCTAATTTATTACAAATGTATCCCATTTTCTTGGACTATATTATTATTTTATTCTCTTACTGGCCTATATAATTACTAATAACTATTTTATTGCGTACCTATACCTACTACATGCATACATATGTATTAGATAAATGTCTTAGGGTAATAATTGGGTAAACATGGATAATAAAATGAATCATGATAGGTGATGTGAGGTGCCTAACAGCTTCCCCAATGTACACCAACTTCTCGAATCCATCTCTGAAGAGGGTAATGAGATTACCATAATTAGTCTTAGTCATACTGGGTGGTGACTTTATTATTTTTTATGGTTATACTAATGTATGATCCTAAATTTTGATCCCCCAATGATCGACAAGGTCTACATTTCAAGAAGTCTTATGAATGTACTACTCCATATGTTGTGAGCCCCCAATGCTATGATTTCAACCACTATCATCACCTTTTATGCCACGTAAAATAATTGCTAGATTGACTTGACAAGATTAGTGAAAATTATTATTGATTATGAAACCTTATGTTAATATTGGCCACTCCACTAGAGACGTTTATAGAAGTTAACTCTTATTTGAAGTTCTTGATTCTTTTTATTGTTGGATTTTTTCAATTGAGCCCAATTTGTGTTCATTAGAAACACTCACCACGAGCACTAAGTGCCCATTATTTACTTAAGAATCATCATATGGGTGAGACCTAACTCCATTTGGATTGAAGATATCTTATATGGTGGTTACCACTACCTTTAGATATATTAAAGAGGGAAACTCGACAATTGTCCCTCTATTTGGGAGAGCCATCTTCTTCAACAACCTTTATTTAAAGCCCATGCAGGAGCTTAGATCTTATGACTAGGAAACCCAATTTTGAGTTTAGAGTTTATGGAAGGATATCATGCCTTGAATATGCATTTTAAAAAAAGATAATGAAATACAAAAGAAAAGAAAAGAAAAAATGAAAAAAAAATTAAAAAGAGAGATAAGTAATATATATATATATATATATATATATATATATATATGTCAAAGAAGAAATAATAAGTTTAAGAGGGATAACATGACCTTTTTCTTTTAAAATGAAAATGCATATATTTTTGCATGGTTTTATTTCATAAGTCCTAAAGTCACTATATGTTTGGTATTATCATGGGGGTATGAATTTTTACTCAAATTCAACTTTCCTAACTTGATAGATGAATCAACCTTTATCATATGAAAAAGCCTTTATACCTATATGTAGATGAGTGATGAGGTTGAAAGAATGGTGGGTTTTAATTTTATATTTATTTGGTATTCATTCATTCTTTAATTTATTCATTTGCATTTTCAGAATGCATGAAGGAAGAAAGATTATCACTGGCCATTATAAGGTTTGATAAGGATAAAAAATTGAGTGTTTAAGAATTAGAGGGAAAATCAAAGACATAATAAAGGCTAAGGTAGAACTGACAATGTGTCAATATTTGGATTGGAATATAAAGGATATTGTCAAGTAGGTCTTGATAAAGGGTTTAATTTTAAAATCAATGAAGCCAATTTTAGAAATGAAAAGTTTGAATACTTACAAAGGAAGGCGAACTAAGATCAATAGAGATAAAAAAAAAAAAAAAGGTTAGATATACTTAAGAGAGGGATATCACTACATTTAGAACCTTTTCCAATATCGCTTAACCTTTTTCTTAAGTGTTTTAGGAGTTGAATGAAAAAGGGTACTCCAACCACTTGCTCTTAAACCATTGCCTAATTCATTTCTAAGGAATTTCAAGTTTGAACTTCCTGTAACTTTCACCAAGTAACTGGCCACCTAGCAAATGAATGTCCAAAAATCAAACATGAAATCTAAGACCTAATTGATTCTAGGAAGTCATTTGGCACTAAGGTTTTAAAGGATTATTCAAGCTCTAAGCTTAAGTAGAATTTTACTTCTTTAAACTAGTCTTGAGCTAAAATTTTTTAAGATATGAAGGATGAAGGATTGTTGCCATTTATTCAGTAAGAACTAGGTTAGCATGGCCAAAAGATCTCATTGATCCCTTGATGTTACTGAGCTCTATAACCTAGATTGACCTTATTAATACTAAGCTTGGATGGGGACCTACATTTCAACATCAATTTTTGCAAAAAAACTAATGAAGATTAAAAAAATAATAAAAGGTTTATCTGCAACTTTTTGTCAAAGGGCAATTTCTTATATATAATGTAATTAGAGAGGGCCATATAAGCATCTTTGCACTAAAAGCGTGGTTGACACTAAAAAAAAGGAAGAAAGATGTAACCAACTTTTGCACAAAAATCAGCCAATACCATAAAGTTAAAAGCAAAAAACAATAAGCAATCTAAAGTATGAGATGTCATTGTCAAAGGTATTTGAAAAGTTTGCAAGACTAGAACTTCTCCTTCCACTTAAGCCCAAGCCATTGCCATATTAGCTTCCTAGAAATTTTAAACCTAAGAGCTTATATCATTTTCACCAAATCGTTGGTCACTCTACTAATGATTACTAGTTCCTCCATAATGAGATTTAGGACCTTATTGATTTTGGAGTGAATACTGAACCCTACAGCTTATGTTAACCATTTTTAGCCATGAACTTAAGCAGAAGTCTATGCTACCATGTTTGCTTTCAATTAAGACGTTTGAGAATTTTAAGGAGGAAGTGTTTTTTATGCCTATACATCAAACAAACTCCTTTAAGGATGAAGGCATGGCCATAATAGTTCAAGAAGTATTAAAAGAATATCCTAGTGCCCAAAGATTGGTTTATGTATTAGACGGAGCAAAACTTAAAAAGTTCTCACACCTTGGTCAATCTTTGGTTCAAGCCTTAAAAAAATTAAAGGAAAGAGAACTTGTACCACTTATGAAAACTAGGCCACTTCAGTGTCCCTTACCTCTTGCGTATACCCTTATGTTTGTTATCAGTTTCATCATGCATTGAGGTATTATACCAATCAATTTTAGTGTTTGAAGCAAATTATTCAAGATCATATTGACAGAGAAAGGCTAATAGATCTAGAGAAAGATCCTTGGAGGTCTTATCAGATAAGTAGCTTAAAGTTTATTTTAATTTCTTTATAATGTTGTTTGGCATTGACTTTCTCGTATTATTGTAATTATCTACATACTTTAGCTATTTCAATGCATAATTTTGTTAAATTTTTGTATCCCAATTTGTTTAGTTTAAATATAATTATTGATGCGATTGGTAATATGATGGAATGCTTAGTAAGTGAGAGAGAAACGAAAAATAAAAACCAATGGGAAAAATGTTGTAAATAAAAACTTTATAGGGAATGGAATTTTCTTCAAAGAAATACTTAAAAGGATTATTGCTTCATGATGTGAACTTCTAAAATCTTTCTTAAGATTCTATTACATTTTAGAGAAAGCCTCTTTTTGTACTCTTTTAAGGAGAAAAGGAGAAAAGAATGAGGAAACCTTAAGGTGACAATGTGATTGGAGAGAGAAAATAAAAGATAAATAAAAAAGAAAAGAGAAAAGAGAAAATAGAGGAATGTAGGAACTAATGAGAAGGCTACACAAAATTAATTCTTTTATAATTACATTATTTAGGTTAACATCTATGTAGATGATATTGTATTTACACAAGTCAGAGTGTGGTCTATATAGAACAATAAATGATCCATGTAGATTTCATCCCTGGTGGAAAACCAATTCAGAAGAAAATATAGAAGAAAGACTACATATGAGGAAGAAAAGGCTCTGCAGTTCAAAAGGAATGTTTGTATAGATTATCTTCAATTTGTAAAGACTAGCAAAAGATTTATATAGATAAAAAAAGATCTACATAGATTAGGTAGTGACCTATGAAGTTGGGAAAAACCACCTTGTTATCCAAGTATATGGTAAGGGCTTCTACCTAATTTTTCCAATTCCCAAAGATTTTCACATTTTTTAAGGCCAGTGATGAGTTATAGATAGATTTATTCTTATAATTCTTTCAAAGCATGTTGAACATAAAGATTCAAAGCATGAGGCCACCTCAATTTTGTAAAATAAAGAGTCTTAAAGACTTTAAAGGTAAATATATTATATGTTTTGGATTTATAATGCTAATTTTGCTCCTTTTTTTGTTTCATTTTTAGGTGATGATATTTAATGAGGAGGAAGTGTGTATACATATAAAGAGAAAAAAAATTCATTCATTCATAGCAAAAGTTTGAAATAAGCATTAACATTAGGAGGTGAAGTCAAGCCATAATAAAAGCTCATTAGTTTAGAAGTATAATAACAAATACAGGCCTAAAGCCTATATAAGAAAAAAGTTAGACATATCCAGTATCTCCTTGGCCTACCTTATTACTGCTCCTACTAAGCTCATGAATGCCTAGACTTTGCAACTTTCTCTATAATTAAACTACCTTTTGATAATGTCATGCTTGATTTTGATACCTCTTTTCACTTCACTCTAAAAAGAAGAAATAATGAACTAATCATAATGACAAAGAAAGATAAAAGCATTAATAAAAAAGTGTATTCAAGGATCAAGAAAGTGATTTGCTTATATATGTAATGTATGCTTTATAAGAGCTCCATAAGATTTACTTCAATCATATTCTAGTCATATAGCAGTGTCTCATGGAATCTATAAACTATATGAAGAAATAGAGTTCATGACTCGGTGCAAGAAAAAAGGAAAATAAAAAATGAATGAAAAAAAAAAGAGGAAGACAAAAATATGCTTATGCAGGCAATAGCCTCTAGCATAAAGACTTAAAGGCAAACATTAACATTATTGAAGTGTGTTTAGTACAACTAACCCTCTGGCCTATATGCATAACACCTAGCATCATCGGGATCAACTAAGTCCCCTATAAGACTCTGGATGGTAGCTCTGTAATAAAAAAAAAGTAACAAAAAAAGATGGGGAACTTGTAATGATATATCTTTGATAGTTACATAATTAGATGAAACATTTCTTTCTACTTTGTGACTTTATAAGCATATAATTACATCATAATATGCATCTATAATGCTAACAAACATATCCAACTGAATAAAAAAAGGAGTAAAGTATGTACATTGCATATTAATGACCTCTTTTAGCATGAAGATGAGAGGGAAGGGTCCTTAGCATAGTTTTGAAAACTAAACCAGACCGGCTGGTAGGACCGATAAAAATAAAAATCGGTCGGCTATCCTGTCCAAAATCATGTTCAAAATTGGATGTCTATTGGAGAAAATAAAAAAAATGGATGAAATCGATAAAATTGATAAAAAATTAAACTGGACAAAATTTGATTTTGTTGAAACCACATCGTTTAATTGAAAAAGACTAAGTGTTCAGGTTAATAAATGTTTAGGTTTTCTCTCTTTTGTTCCACATATCTCAAATCATCCCTACCTATCTCATCCATCGGCTGATCAGGTAGTAAATATCCATGAAGAAGAGTACTTTTGACGGACGGTCAGTATTGGACGAGTTCTCGCAGAGAGGAGGAAAGGGGGAGGAAAAGAAGGAATGGGCTCGTTAGAAATACTCAAGATGAGTTTACGCAAACAAGAGGTATCGATAGAGCACCACATGGAACGGATTATGTTGATCCATAATTGATTTTGCCAAGCTAAAGAATGGAGTTCTGTGGAAGCACAAGATATAGAAGCAAAGGTGGGCAAGTTTAGATGTGTTACGATATAGGTTTGGAGGATGTCAGGATGGACTAAGGTCTTGGTTTACGGTGACGAAAGACATTTTTTAGGATGGGTTTTTGTGGGATGGAGATGAGAGGAAAGGGTTGAAAAGAATATGTTATGGATTTTATATTATCTATATAAAAGGAATATTTGAAGAGAGAGTTTAGTCTTTATTGTGATTAGTAAAATTACTTTGACTTTAAACTAAGTTTGGTCTTTGATGTGGAGTTTATATTATTAGTATAATAAATATTTAATATAATATATTTTATATTTTATGTGAATTGAATCAATTGAACCAATCAAATCAGTCAAACTAGGAACAGTCACATAACTTATTCAACCATCGGTTTAGTTTTAAAAACATTGGTCCTAAGAGATGGTGGGCAATGGACTCTTCCTCATAAGTATTATCTCAATGCTCTACAAAGTAGGCATCCTTAGTAGTGCCTTAGTTAGTTTATCACTTGTCAACTTCCACACCCATAACATTGACTTTGGCTAACTCTTCAAAATATAGTAGTTGGTCGGTCCTATGTGTCAGTCACAACATGTCCATTGGGTCCCTAAGGTAATACCCTAGAATCCTAATGATTAGTTGACTCAAGATAGGTAATTGGGCCATCTCCTAGGACTGCCCCAAAGTAAGGTCCCTACCTGTAAAAATCTAAAAAGTAATAACAATGATGGTTAGTATGCCTAACTAGTCAATTCGCTAAACCATTTATTAGTTTTATCTTATTTTTTATGTCAAAATTCAATGAGTTCATATGAGATTGATGAAAGTTAATGTTATGTGCTCCATTACTCTCGTATCCCCTACTTTTAGTCTACTATGAACCATAATGAAATGTACGCTCGATATTCAAGTGGAGAGAAAATGAAGTTATAAGGAACTTGTGCTTGTATGCCCACAATTGTAAAAAAAAATAAAAAAAAAAAAAAACTAAAGTTATGATTACCCTATTGAGTAAGTTTCAAAGGCAAATGAAAAAAGAAAAGAGAAAAAAATTAAAAAACAGGAAATATTTGAGACAAGAAAAGATAAAAGAAATAACCTTGATAACCCTCTAGTATCCACTAATCCTAATAACTCTACGAAAAGCAACATCCATATAACAGTAGAAGTGTGTTAAGACGTGTTGGATGAATTTTCAAGCTCAAAGGCAAAATGGTAATTATGAAATAAGTCAAAGGCAAAGCTCAGTTTTAGGCAAGTTTTAGCATAGGCTGAAAAGAGTAAAATTTGACATGTTGGCGATAACGTGTGCATAAGCTGATGTTTAATGGGGATTTAAGGATCCAGTGAACATAAAATTGGGTTATTTAAGGACTTCCAAATGGCAGAATATTTATAGTATGGTTAATCAGCATAACGAACAGTGTTTGATCAGTTGGGAACTCTACATGTAAATATTATCAATAACAATAGATGTGCTTAGAGCTAAAGGAATGAGTTTTATTGGTTAGGGCACTTCAGATGGAAAATGTTGATGCCACCATGCGAGAAAATGCTTAAAAAATTTATTTAACAAGGATATAGAGATTCAAGAGAACATTGATGAGGTATTTGTTAGTTATGTGCCCTACGCCAATGCTTATAATGGACATTTTTTAATAATGTCATATTTGCAATTTTATTAAATATCTCTTTTATATTTTATTTACAGCTAAATTGTAAATTCCATGGATAGTTAATTCTACCTAATGTCATCAAGTATGTGATTTCGTAATAAAACCTTTAGATGTATATTTTAAATTGTCCATAGTCAGTCATTATTGTTGGAATAATAATGAATGAAGACTAATATGTATTTGATTGATGACCATGTTTACTAGTCATGGGTATGTGATATTAAGTCAAACATATAGATACATGTTTAAGAAACATTATATAGGACCGACCCACAATGAGAACACTACATAAATTAATAATCATAAGTGATTCTCATGCAATAGTATTAACTTAATCCTCTGACTTGAAAATCACCATAGATTCCAATGTAATGAACTTCATGTTTTGATATAGTCCAACATTATCTTTAACCATATAATCATACAAACTAATATTGGACAAAGAGTGAATCATATAGAAGAATATGAGTGATTGAAAGTGAATTTGTCTCTCATATATTTTTATGAGAAATATATCTCTAGGCCCCTCGACAAGTTAGACTGAAAAGATTATATGGTCATGGAGTAATGAATAAATAAAGATTATCAATGTCATTTTACACTAGTCTACTTGGAGACTAAGAAAAAATTGAACTATATAAGGATGATATGATTCATGTCTTATGTTCAATTGAGAAATAATGTGACAAAAGGATGATAATACTATTTGTGAAATAGGTTAAGACGGATTATAAATCTTAAAATAATTTGGGTAATCATAATGTATTGCTAGAGGCCACTTATGACTTATGGGTCAAATATAAGTTTTAGGTCACTAGCTACGTTATATAAACCTATAGGATTACATATATAGAATAGGCACAAAGCAAAATTTGGTTTATTGCTCTTTCTATTTATAATTAAAGATATTATCTTAAATTATTTTAGATATCTATTTCATTTTTAAAAGGTTAAAAATGAAATTGAATATTATTTTTATCTGTATCTTTTAAGATACATAGTTGACATAAAATATCTTAACAGTTAAGATACACACACACACATTTTTAGGTTTTCTATATGCAAAGAAGTATTCATGTTTTTTCTCATAAAACACAAATAAATGTTTTAAAGAGAGAAAAACCCTAGTGCTAATACACAACTCATTTTTAGTCAGAAAATAGGATAGAGAACAATAGCAAAAACACTTTCCTATCACTTTTCTCTTTTTTTCCTCCATTTTTCATCATTATCTTCATCTTGTTTACCTTTCTCCTCCATTGTCACTATTCATCTCAAGTATTAAAACACACTTTTTTTTTCCTTTTTCTTGATTTTCTTCCCTTTCCCCTTCATCTTTATGCTTTATTTTTCTTTATCTCTTACTATCATTTCCCATTATTCTAAACCATTAGTCTCATCTTTCTCCATCTTCATTTTCTTTATCCATTATTCATCTTTTTCTATGCCCTTTATTTACTATTCATCATCTTCTTCATCTATTTCATCTTTTTTTTTCATCATCATCATCTCCTCTACACTAAATTCCAAACCCTAACTTCAATTCCACCATAATTCTTTACACGTTTCTTTTTCTTAGTTTTCTACATAATTTTTCATCACCATCATCCCCCTTTACCCAAAAAATTCAATTTTCCATAATCCTAGATTCACCCAAAAATCCCTAAAATACCTTAAACTCATCTTCAATAATTTTAAGATTCTTAAGTCATTTTTTGACTATTGTAAAATAAGGAGTTTTACAATTGCCATGTTTAGTCAAGTAGAATCATCTATGTAAATGATTCCTTGACCCATTAATCTACGTAAATTGTTTTTTCTAGCACATGTCCTTTTATGTTATTTTATTATTTTAATTTATTCTTTGCTTTGATTGCTTATCATTTAATTATGATTAATGATATTGATCTAGATTAATGTTAGAATTTATGTCTGATGAAAATATGTATGTCATATTTGATTTTTGTTTTAGTTGTGTTATATACATGATTGTTCTATTTGTATTTTTATACATGTAGGTAATTAGATACCATGCTACATTTGTGATATGCCTTGTGTATTTTCTGTTTGTTATGGAATTATATCTATGTAGATCCCTTATTGATCCACAAAAGGAGTTATATATACAAATTATGTTTTTATTTGCATGGATAATCCTTCAACTCATTTTAAGTGTTTCATTATATTTTAAGTATACTCTATATTTTATTGTCATTTTCTTTATTTAGGATGTAAGATAATTCTCTCTTACTATTTTCTATGTTTTGTCTATTTTATTTTGCATGAATATTATTGTTGGATGTATATGTAAATTTCATTATTGCTATTATGTTTTGCATGTGGACATTATGCTTTTATGTATGGGCTAAATATTGTTTTGTAAGATTAATTGTTAGTTTTAAATTAATTATCACCATTATATTGTGTACTTACACCTATTGTATGTACACACATGTGTTGGATTAGTGTCCTTAGGTAATAATTAGTTTTAATTAACAAAATTTTATAATAAAATGAATTATGACATATTAAAAGGCTAGACCAATGTCCGAGCAATGTGAGGTGCCTAACACCTTCCCTAAGGAATGCCTAATTTCTCGAACTCTTCTTTGAAGATGATGATTAAATTATATTAATTAGTCCAAGTCATACCAAATGGTGACTCCATTTCTTTCTTAGGATGGGGCCAATGTATGACTTTGAACCTTTTAGTCCCCTAATAATAAACAAGTTTTGCATTTCAAGGAGTTTTACTAATGTCCTACTCCATAAGTTGTGAGCCTTTAATGCTCTAATTTTAGCCATTATCATCACTCTTTGTGCCATTCTAAATAGGGGCTAGATTGACTCGATTGAAGAAATTAAAACTGATCATGAAACCCACGTCAAGACCTATATTAGTGGATAGAGTACATGAAGCTTAGGTTTAAGATGTGCAATTGTTCAAGATTATCTGTAAGGTGAATGATATTAATTGCATGAATTTCTCTCTTAGAGATGATAGGACTTTGATGTTTAGAAATATACTTTGTGTTCCTAATTTTAACAATTTAAATAAGGGGATAATGAAGGAAACACACTATTTTGCATACTTTATGCATCTAAGAAGCATTAAGACATATAAAATTCTTAAGGAGAAATATTGGTAGTATAGTTTGAAGAAGGAGATAGTAGATTTTATGGCTAAGTACTTAGTATGTTAGGACGTTAAGGTAGAGCATAAATGCCATTTTAGTACACTCAAACCACTTCTTATTCCTAAATGAAAGTAGGAGCATATCACTATAGACTTCGTATTTAGGTTGCCTCGAACTTAAGTAGGACATGATTCTATATAGGTAGTAGTAGTGGATTTGCTGGCCAAGTTCATCCATTTTCTACCAATTAGGATAGATTATTCTTTAGATAAGCTTACTAAAACTTATGTAAAAGAAATGGTGAGACTTCATAGTACTCTAATTTCTACTATTTCAAATAGAAACCCATGATCCACATCAAAATTTTAACCTAGTTTGTAAAATGCTATGGTGAAGTTTAGTACTTCCTTTCACCCAAAGATAGATGCGTAATCAACATAGACCATTCAGACCCTGAAAGACGTTCTTAAGACATATATGATGGAGTTCAAAGGAAGTTAGGACAAACATTTACCTTTTAATGGAAATTGCTTATAATAATATGATAGTCTAAGCATGGCTCCATAAAGCATTATACCAAAGGAAATGTAGAACTTTAGTATGTTAGGATAAGGTATGAGAAATGATGTTAATGAACTTAGAAATTGTACAAAAGACTACAGATAAGATACATATGATTAGGAGTAATTTTAAAGTAGCCTAAGATAGACAACATAGTATAATGTGAGGGACTTGAAGAAGATAGATATCGGTTATAATGTTAAGGACAAGGTGTTTTTAAAGATTTATATATGGAAGAGTGTATTGCACTTCAAAAAGGGTGAAAAAAATTAAGTCCATAGTTTATTGGACCATATAAAGTCAGTAAAAGGATTGGACCTTTTACATACAAATTATCTTTACCATTGGGGTTATCCCAAGATTCATTATGCTTTTCATATCTCTATGAGGAGATACAAGAGTGATACATCTCAAATTCTTGGAAGGCAACTCGTAAAATTGAGAGAGGACTCAACTTTTGAGGAAGAACTAGTAGAGATTCCTGTTAAAAAGGAAAAAGTGTTGGAAAGAAGGTGACTCCTCTAGTTAAGATTCCTTGGCAAAATCATTCTAGAGAGGAGGCAACTTAAAAAAGAGAAGAAGATATTCAAGTTTAGTATCCTCATCTTTTTCCATCTTCAGGTATGTAAATTTCAAAGACGAAATCTGTTTTAGTAGAAGATAATTATAAGACCGTGTATTTTAGAGATTATTATTATTATTATTATTATAAGCATTTTTATTTTCATAGATCTATGATTTTAATTTTATATATATATATATATATATATATATATGATAATTATTTAACAATATTTATTTATATATATGGGTATCTACATAAGCATGACTATATTTTTATTCTTTATAAATTGTGGATTTAATTAAACTATGGTTATTCTTCATATATATTTACATATAAATAAATTAGGATTTAAAATAATAATTTTATAATTATTTATACATTTAAAATCCTTTAAACCTTTTCAAATTAAGGTTTGCATATGGGTTGTACAACCAATATTAGGTTGTACATCTTTGTGTCAAGGCTGCCTTGGTGTAGGCTATACAACCTTGTACTAAGGGTTGTACAACCCTGTTTGGTGGGCTTTCCACCAAACCTGGCTAGCAGCCCTAAACTAGGCTTAGGTTGGGTCTTTAACCTTGGTTGTTAGGCGTGGTCTTTGGCTATTCCAAAGTTTCTAGGGTCTTTCATCTCTTCCTTTGACAATTCTCTTTACATATTAGGGAATGAATTCAGTGACTTTCATTATTAGACTTGCATCTTGAGACCCAAAATCTGATACTTACAACCTCACACTATTTTGTCATTAGAGACACCAAATATGCTAAAAGATACCCCCTAAAGTAAGAAATCTGAAAGAAAGAGGAAGAAGGTTTTCTATTATATTGTAAGGAACCTGGGCTATACAACCATGAATAATGGTTGTACAACCTAAGAAGAGGGTTGTACAACCTACTAATAAGGTTGTACAACCCTCATTTTCTAGGTTGTGATAATAGAAAATAAGAAAGAAAGAGAGATAAAAGAAGGGGAAAGAAGATTCTAGGTGTGTCTTAGAGATATCCTTACCCTTAGAAGCACAACAATAAATCTAATATCCTTCTAAAAATGCTATGGAAATGCACAAATGTAAAGACAAAGTCCGAGTTTTACCTTAGAGAGAATGAGGTTAGGTTAAGGTTTAGGTTTTCTGTGTTTAGATGTGTTTGAAAGGTAATTTTTATAAAGTGACTTTAGGGTTGCCCAAGCCTTCTTTCTCTTTTCAAATGAAAAGGTATTTATAGGTGTGAGATGAATACGCAGTGCCAATAATAAGCTTGGATGCACCATAGACACATCCAAGTACAGAGAAGAGGGAAAATCTTTTAGAATTAGGGTTTGTATGTGGGTTATACATTCCTATGTCAAGGTTATACAACTTTAGGGTTAAAGGGAGGATTAGTTCCAGAAGTTTCTGTGAGTTAGGGTTTTAAAAAGGTTGTACAACCTTGTATTAAGGGTTGTACAGTCTTGTTTGGAAGGCAATACAACCCACAAAACTTAGATGGCAACCCTAAACTAGGCTTAGGCTAGGTTTTTGAGCTTGGTTTTTGGGCTTGGTCTTTGGCTGTTCCAAAGTTTCTATTGTCCCTAGGCACTAAGAAGGGGGGTTGAATTGGTGTTTAAAAATTTCAACAACAAAGAAAAACAGGAAGAAGAAAAAGTAGAATGGAGACAACCGATTTATAGTGGTTCGGGTATAATTGACCCTACGTCCACTCTCCAATTAACTAATTGGGTATTTCGCTATCTCAAGGTGTTTTCAAGCTCACACCCAACTTATACAACTTGTGTTTTGATGGCTAACACATAACCTTACAACAATGTGTTTTTAGGCTAACGCACAACCTCACTCAAGTGTTTCACTAGGCTCACACTTAAACCTTTCTTGAAGTGTTTTTACAGGCTAACACTACAACCTTACAACTTGGTGTTTAATGCTCACACCTAACAATTACAATTTCATAAAGAAAAACGAAGGAAATGAGTATCAAAGATTGAGAGCTTTAATCACTTGTAATAAATTCCTTAGCAACCTTATTCATAGCTATTTGGTGGTGTATTTAGAGTCAAACTTCACCAAATAGATGTTACAGATCATAACTCATCAAATCTTTGAGACATGTTAGACAGA
>CATIWR010022857.1:0-59011 GCA_949677035.1 Omphalea diandra | reverse complement strand
TTCTTTTTTTATATACTGCTGATCATTTTCATTTTTTATTAAAGAAAATTATATCATATTATTTTTTTCTAAAATTTTTAAATTACAAATAAAACAAAATTACTTAAATTTAGAATTTAGTTTGTCCGAAGTATTTAAAATCATCAAAACATAAAATTAAGACATTTGAAAATGAACATTAATTTTTTTGAATAGAATTAATAAGTTACTTAAAATATGACTGTATAATTACTCAAAATAAATTAAATAGATACATTAATGTTTTCCCATTTGCAACTCTCTCTCTCCTTATCATATATTGACATGAGAGGAGGAAGGGAATACGCTTGGTCAATAATTAATAATAGAAACTGAAGCACGACTCAAATTGCAATAGATTATAGGATAAATTTCACTCGACGTTCCGTAGTTTACAGCTAATAAATTTAATTATCTTTAAATATTAAAAATTCTCTTAAAATTTTTTTAGATTTTCTCACCTGAATATGACATGAAATGAAAACTATTTTCTCTATTTTTTAATTGATGTGGTTTAAAATTTTTACACATATATTAATGATTATATTTAATAGATATTATTATATATAAAAAAGATTGTATTACCTTCAATTAATTATTTTATAAATTATTATTATATATTTTAAAAATAAATAATTTTTATAAAAAAATTAAAAAATTAATTAATCTTTATTAATAATTATAAAATATCAATTATTATAAAATAAAAATCTCTCGGTAAAACGATATCTATTTCGATTTAGGAAGGGACGGAGTGATACTTTTTAAGATTTTCAAGGCCAAGTGCCTCGTGGCCAATAATGGAGATTGCAAGTTTTCTTTCGGTTAGGAATGGTTGATATTTTATTTGTGCTGAAGATGTTTGATAAAATGCCAAAATGGTGCAAGGAGGGAGATAAAATGCTAGTCAGACATTAGACAATAAAATGTAGCCACGAGGCTATGTCAGTAAAAAAGTAAAAATTGAGTGTTACGTCATGTTTCAGGTAAGAGAATCTGGAGTGAAGAATTTTTAACGTTTAAGGATGATTCAATTCATTATAAACTTAGGGCCGACGAATGAAATTTATCCCACGTTATATATGGCCAATACCTACATAACATGGCTAATCCAATTTTTTTTTTTTAACATGATAGATTTATTGATGAAATAAAGGGTGTATGAGATCTATAGCCCAAAAAAAAAAGGCCAAAACATGAATTCGTTACAAAGGACTAATATTAGTGTTTCAGCCTATGATAGTTCAAAATGATAAATTACAAGAATAAATTATGAAAAAAAATAAAGGATAAATGAAAAAACATAATAATAGAAAATTATTCCTTTCGTTCTAAATTAAATATCATTTTAAGAAAAAATTTTTGTCTTATAATATTTGATATTTTTATAATTATCCATGACTATTAATTATTTTTTTCAATTATATCCTCTATTTTTTCATAATAATTATTTTATTTTAGAGTGGATAATAAATATATAAAAATAATTAATTAAGGGTGACAGTCTTTTAACATCTATTAAATATAATATTCAATATATGTACAAAAATTTTAAACGATATATATTATAAAACAAATGATAGAACCACAGTGTATGAAAGTTAAACTTGTGGGTTTTTAATTTTTTTAGTTATATTATATCATGTTAGAAAAAAATTTCTAATATGATATTAAATACATAAATTATTTATTAAATTTATTTTTTTATTCATATCGTATCGTGCATGTATCATCATATATTTGTGTAATATAGCAACTCAACAAATTTATTATATAATGACATTATAATATATTTTCTAATATTATCAATAAAAAAATTTATCAATTGATGAGATGAGATTATCTAAAAGTAAATTGCTAGAATTTAAATCTCATCGATCTAATCTCCTCCTCAACGTTTGTCATTTGGTGCAATCATGCAATGCAGAGTAATGAAATTAATACTATTATGCACTATCAACAAAATGGGTCAAAACCATAAATTGGCATTTACTCAGCAAACTGACAAACAACTAGTTTCCGGGTTTTGTGGAGCCGGTGCTTGGGGGCCTAATAAGGGTTAGGAAGATGCATGGTGATGGATGGGTCTTCAAATGGGAATCAGAAATGGACCCAACAAAAATCACAAATTCTGATCATTTAATATAAGGTTGCATATGGTGAGATGGTCCTACAAAAAATATTACAACTTCCTTTCATGGAATATGTTGAAAATGGGTCAAACGGTCATGTCATTTTGCATCTCTTAGCTGAAAATAACATTCAACCTTTTAAATTAATGTATATGGCCCAATAAACCTTCGTGCATGAATTGATAGAGATTTCAGATATCTAAATTATTTATTTAGCGCAAATTATTTATCAACTTAGTCCCATGAAAATCAATGGGAATAGTCATTGGTATGCCTTGTGACTACAATTATTTGTGCAATAGTTTAATTGCTAGATACTTATTGTATCATAATTGAGATTTTTATTTATAATTTTATAATTTTCGAGGTGTAGATTAGTTCTATAAGGTACTATTAGAACAACCTCTTATAACAACATCTTTAACATATATATATATATATTTAATTCTAAAAAAATCGATATTATATAATCGAAGATAATTTTCTTTTTTAATAATTTTATTAAATTAATAAAATATTTAATTATAGTAATAAATAAAGAAAATCAAACTTAAAATATCTATGCACTAAAAAGTAAATAAACTTGTCCTTCTTTAATTAAATCCATAGAAGGAGATGATAATCTACGTGATACTATCATCAACGCTGCAGCCAGATCCTGCTAAATTATTCTTAAACCCTGCTGAAGCTGGCCTCTACATAAATATGCTCACTGGAAAAATGATTCAATGCATTTTCTTTTGATAGCATAAAATTCTTAGCCTTTTGATTAAATATTTTTGGGATGATTCATTATTGCCTTAATCCAATTCACTTAGTATCATTCTTGGATATGAGTCAAGAATTACTCAAAATTCTACTAAATGTTGGTTAACTAATATTCCATTTTAAAAAAAATTCTAAACCATTATTTTATGATTAAAAGTTTAACGTCGCTTAAACTAATCAAGTAAGGTTTCGAATTTCAAATCTTAAATAAAACTATTAGATGATGAAGTAAGATTATTATAAATTTTTTAAATAAAAAAAATATTTTCATTCATAAATAGTCATATGATGTTTATAAAAAAATTCTTATAGTCTAAAATATTAACATGAAATTAATTATCAACACTAATATATATTAATTAGGTTTTGAATTTATAGTTTTTATTTTTATCATAAGTATTTTTTGATGATTACATCCTTTTATTGATTATAAAGATTCTTTTTTGACGACTCCATCTTTTTATTGATTATAAAGATTTTTATCAGATTTTGTGTTATAATCACAATATAGACTGAAATTCATATCATATCTCAAAAAAAATTTGAAAATTAATGTCCAATAATATATTATTAAATATTTGATTTTAAATCACTAAAACTTCTAAAAAGAAGTAATAAAATTTTTAAAAAAATTAATTAAAAAATCACAAAATATAGATAAAATAAAGAAAAACCATTAAAACATGATAAAAAAACTAATTTTATTAAAAAAAATTGCGTTATCAGTAAAATATATCATGGTAGCTCAAAACTTAAAAAAAAAAAAATGATTATTATAAGCTTGAATGAATCTTATCATCAAAACAGATCAGTGTGAATTTAAATCAAGAGAAACTTCATTTATTTTCTTGTTGCACTATATTATTATTATTATTATTATGCTAGTCTACTCGACCTTAATCAACCATCAGTGGAAACCAAAACTAAATTCAACAGCTACTAATTCCAATTTGAATCCAATCTCATATTAAATTCTCTTTAATTTTTGTCAAGTAGACACATGACAAATAAATATGTCCTAGAAATTAATGCATATTTGGACCACCTTTAATTGTTTCAATCCCTCAAATCTGACTTCAAATCAATGTATTGGAGTAAGAAAATAAATCACAGGAAGCAAACCTCTTTCTTGGATGAGAATTTCATGGCTGCTTTAAAATGATAATTATAATGGGAAGTTAATATGTTATGCTGCCCATTCTGGAGTGGGTGTCCTATTTATCATGTTCATGTAGATCATGACGATTCTTAATATTGATTGCACCTATATTGAAAATAAATTTTATAACATCTTCATCAATAGAGTCATAGCAGGTAAACATTTCTATCAATTAGGAGTCATGAATGGATAATTAAATTAGTTTTGAGTATATTTTAAATTAATTAAAATTTTATTTATAATATGAATTGAATTAAATGAAAAATTTATAAAATCAAAATGAATTAAAATGATATATTCATAGTCAAAATAAATTCATAAAATTTTAATATGATATGATCAAACTTCGTTTAATTTGAATTGATTTAGTGTAGTTCATCAATTTTTTAGAAATATGCTTACCCTTAATATTAATTACAAACATATAATAAACAAAAATTTAAACTTTCAATAATTCAAAATTATCATAAATAGTTTACTCTTGTACTAACATATTACCATTAGCTTGCATAATTTCATAACAATTACATTTATTGGTGTAAGCCTATACGTTCACACACCTTATATACATAGAATTTTTCATTAACTGCAAGCATATTTCTATTGATAAGTGTTTTTAATACTCTATCAGACTTTGGATTGAGGGGTTATCAGTGAAAAATTTTATAAGATTCATGATTTAAAACTGAATTTGTGATTTGGCTTACCAAAAAAAAAAAGGAAAAAGAAAAAAATCTATGAATTTTTTAAAATTTCTCATTTGAAAGTTCCACATAAAACATGAAATTTTGTGAAATTTATTAATTAATCTGATCTTTTTATAACAAATATTATACATATATTTTATAATATACTAAGAAAAATTAAAAATATGCAATCACATAAAATAAGACTGCAAAATATTATGTAAATAGGAAAATATATTATTTATTTATGTAAATCAATGTTTAATTTATTAATATTGATCACTATATTTTAAATAATATACTAAATTATAGTCCATATAATGTGAATTATGGACTAGTGTTGATTTATAATAGATTGAAAAGACAAAAAAAGATATATTTGTTCCTTTGTTATTTGACATTTATTTCATATAAAAGTAATAATATATAGCATAACACAAGCAAACATTAGTGTTTTCAAATGAAAATATTAGAAAGATGTATACACATTAATGACAAATGGATAATTTTTAATGTTAAATGTGATAGCAATTGATGTTATATGTTGTGCCACAAAGATATTTTTCCCATCTATAAAATCAATTTTTTGACACAAAGAAAGAAAGGTACTTTAAATTTCAATTTAAGTATCTGTTTAAAAAAAATTTAAAGTTAACTTTATATTTGAATTGATTAATAATTCAAGGATTTAACGATATTTCAATACTTTTCATATTTTTTTGACAGGTTTATTAAAATAAATAGTATTACTTAAATTTTAAATATTTATTTTAATTTTATCAATAATCAAATTTAAAGCTACAATGCATATATGATTAGATGACATAACTGAAGTTTACCTAAAATATTAAAAAATTTTATTATTTAATTTTTTAAATTTAATTTTGAAGCCAGTACTAAAAATGATAAATATATATAAATATAGCTAAATCGATGTGAGATGTGTATTTTTAAAATTAGTAAAAGATTGATTGACACGTAAACTAATATAAAAAAGATACTATTATTATAAATTAAAAAAAAAAAAAAAAAAAGAGATAGAAGAATCTAAAAGTGGAGAAATAGTTCCCAATATAAAAAAATTAGGTAATATGAGTACATAGCCCAATCATAGTTTACTTTTTCACGCTTAGCTTTACCCCTTTCCTAGGGTGGCGCATAAACTAACCCCAGAACCAAATACAAAGGACACGCAGTCCCATACACAGACTCCCCGCGCACACAACACCTCCTCCTCTCCCTTTGACACATACAGACATAATTAACCTAAATCCTTTATTATTTTAACGTTTTTAGCTCTTACTTTGCCACTTGCACATTCGATTCCATCCAAGTCTCCTTTTAAAGACTTGGGATTCCTAACATGGAGGATAAAGAATGTGACCTTCTCTTTTTTTTTTTATTTTTTTAGCCCCATTCGCATCAATTTCATAGCTGTTACTCATTCTAACTGGCAGTGAAGTGTTTTTCCTTAATCCAAAATTAATACTCTCTTTCATAATTAATTATATTGCTGATACAAAAACAATACAATTTCCTCTGATTCATGTCATTAACGGTCACTTCTCTGTTTCATTTATTCCTCGTCACTGGTGGGATCTCAAATTAAAGCTACCATTTTTACATTGAAAGCTGCTGAACCCATTTCACAATCCTACATAATGTAAGTGTTTCCGTTGGTCATAGGTGTATACACTTAGAAAGATTGAAGCTTTGTGTTGATTTTGTTGTTTATATGTCTCTTCTGATATGGGTTTTGTTTATTTATTGTTTTGGGTTGGAACAAATTGTAGTAGGTTGAAAGTGGGGGGATGTTGACTTGTATAGCTTGTTCGAAGCAGCAGCTTAACAATGGATCTCTGCACCAGAGAGTGAGGGAGGATGATGATGCTATGGAGACTCCTAGGACTAAACAGGCCATTAAGGCTATTACTGCTCAGGTATACATATTATCTACTTGTTCATTCTCCTTTCATTTGTTTCTTTTTTTCAAACCTCTGGTTTCTATTTTGTTTGTTGAGAAACTGAAGGGAACCCACTAGGAATCAAAAGTTTTTGAGTTTTTGTTTTTTCTCTGGAGGTGCTCAAAAAATGACAAGGAATAATGAAAGAGAGTCCTATTGTACAGTGTTTTAACTTTTAATCTAACAATTTGACTTCAAAAGGTTCGGGTGTTTTCATTATTGGGTGATAAACCAAAATAAACCATGACTGGCGTTTTGTTTTTTTCTGTATTTTTTTTTTTTCTCTGGGTAATTAAAGAGAAGGTAAGGGTGTGATTTGCAAGTTTGGATGCAAAAACTATATTCCAAGACCCCCAAAATTGCTATCCAGCTGAGGGGCTACTTTCTGTTACATTGATAATTTATAGAAACAAAAAGATATGAATAAGAATTGGACAACTGAGAGATAGGCTCACTGTGTCGCTTAATTGTTTTCTAATGTGTTTGGAAACACGAGTTAATTCATACTGCTTAATTGGATTGAGCTTTTTTATTATCTGGATCAAACTGTATAATATGGCTTTCAGAATTTCCGTTTTTAGATTTTTGAGGGAATTTAGTTGTTTTCATATTGTGTCTACTTTCTTAAAGTAATGATAAGATCATTCTCTTGTTTTTCAGATAAAGGACATGGCAATAAAAGCATCAGGATCATATAGAAACTGCAAGCCTTGTTCTGGTACATCAAACCATAGCCATAATGGAAACTATCCTGAATCTGATGCTGCATCGGAATCAGCAAGGTTTCACTGTTCATATCGCAGAACAGGGAGTTCTGATTCAACCCCGAGGATGTGGGGGAAAGAGATGGAGGCAAGACTAAAATGGTTATCAAGTGGTGAAGGAACTCCTGCATCAGTTAGTGGGCGAACAGAGTCTGTGGTGTTGATGGAGGAAGATGAACCTAAGGAATGGGTTGCACAAATAGAACCTGGTGTTCTCATCACCTTTGTTTCTTTGCCTCAGGGTGGGAATGATCTCAAGCGAATTCGATTCAGGTAATCATACTTGGACTTAGGTTTGTTTGTTGCTAAAAGGATTATGAAGGTTTGATTTATTTGAATTTGGTCGTTTGCTCTTTTGTGTGGAAGTGTTACTTGGAATTTGGCCATGTTGATATTGTCGTTTTAGTTTAGTTGCTTGATGTTGAGGGCTTTAATTTGTTTTATTGTGATCAGTCAACATTTGGTTTGGAAATGAGTACTGGCATTGGGTCATCCTTGGATTGTCTGCTGTGGTTCAGACCTTTTCTTGTTTCTGATACGGTGTTGAAGATCTTATTTGTTTGAATGCGATAAAATTTGTTTCAAGTTAAGCATTGTGACATTGTACTTTTTTACTGTTTCAACGAGTCTATGGTACTAATTTTCATGTGAGTTGTTTCTCCGTTGCAATAATACAATTATGGGGAGTGGCCTCCAAATGTGGGTGGTAGGGTACTGTGTTCTTTAGGGATTCAACCTACATTTCTTGCAGCTTTCTTGTCATTGGAAAACATAACAATAAAACAAAGTCTTTTTCATCATCCCTAAATAACAAGTGGTTCAAGTTTAATGGTTAATTGTTATATTGGAATCTTTTTCTTTTTTTTTTTTCGTGTGTGTGTTTGTGTGGCTCTTGCTTTGGTGGATTGAACAATAGGATCCTATATGTTTTCCAGACATGTCATAATTTATTAAAAATTTGAGCTGTTGCAAAGGGACATAAGTGAAAAAATAAAGACTATAAGATGCATCTGCTGTGCATCTGCATATGGGTACCCACTGTCTTCTGCTACCTGCATGCAATTTTCAAGGAAGAATTAAGCTACCTGTCGAAAGTAACCATACGAGTTACTGTTTGAAGTGATTTTGCCATATTGTTGTACTAGTATTTGCTTGTCAACTTGCATTTGTTCTTTTATGAACCAAAAGATTGTATGATCTATTTGATATTTTCCTGCTTTTGAAGCGCCTTTGTTACCTTTCCAAGGGAAAGGAAATAAAACAAGAAAAGGTAGGAACTTTTAAAATTATGTGCACTATTATATTTTTTAACATGTGGACTTGTTGGAGGAGACATGCTAAGACTGGCACTTACCTTCTATCCTGTAAATAAGTAATTAGTGTATTGATACAGTTAACATCTATTGAAGCCCTGAAGAACCATTACAGTTCTTCCCCCTCCCCCCAAGGAAAAAAAAAAAAAAAGAAGCTTCTGCTTCTTTTGGATGGTATATAATCTCTTTATGGTTGGCATACCATTGTTTTGGCACTTCAGAAAAGCTATTCCTTCTAATGAGCAAGATGTCAACTTAGCGGATTTGTCACCATTATATATAATTGCTAAAAATGAAAGCCATGCAAATCCAAGCACATGGCTTGACTGTATGGCTGAGCGCATATATGGATTCCTTCTTTTGGGCAACGGTCCTGATTTGTGTAGCAATTTTTTTGAGTATCCTTTGCCAAGCCTATGCGTGTAACCATTGAATTTAACAACTATAGAGCCCAAGCACAAGCACTAATGTGCCCACAATTCCTCAATCTCAGAATAGCTGAAAAGAACTTTGAGCACTGGGCAAGCCATTTAGGGCCAAAGCATACTTATAACAGCTGCAGAATTTGGGGTAGAAATATCACAGGCAAGCCATTTAGAACCAAAGCATACTTATAACAGCTGCAGAATTTGGGGTAGAAATACCACACTTAATTATAAATTCTCAATCTGAAGTTTACATGTGGATTGGTTAGGTTGTCTGAATCTTTGAATAATAAGAAATAACGCACAACCTGTTCACTGCTATGAAAGCTCTGCTGCTTGGAGCTTCTGCTTTGTATTCTCTGTCGGCTATGGACAGAGACTGTAGATTTATTGAAAGGCGGAAACTTTGGTACAAGCCGTAAAAACTATGATGTTAAGGAGTTTATTCTTCTGGTTCTTATGTTCCTGTTAGAACTAGTTTTTTGGGGATTTTCTAGGATTCTTGGGTATTAGGGTTTAAATGTTAATATGTCACTTCCCCCCTTGCTTGTTGTTATTTGTGTTCTTGATGTTCACTTGTTTCCTTGTCCGCTTGGGTTGTGGCATTGCGTCTTTTTAATTAACATGCTTCATTATTAGTCAAATAAAGATCAATGTGTTGTTCATTCTCATATTCATCACTATCACACAATAATGATTGTTTGTGATTGTCAATCATATATTCTTTTCCTGGATTATGGTATAACGGTCTCTTTGGCTCTTTTGTAAAGATAAATTGGCTTCCTTTATGTAACAGTTAGGAAAACCAGTTAGGTGAGAGTTTTTAAAACCAGTTAGGTGAGAGTTTTTCTTAGTCATTTTAAATATCTTGAGGTTTTATAGTACTACTTAGAAATATTGCACTGACTTGTTCTCTGACATTCTGCTAAAGGCAATTTTATGTAGATGTTTAAGATTCTTGGTCAGTGTTTTGATATTTTGATCAGTCGTGAAATGTTCAACAAATGGCAAGCACAAGGGTGGTGGGCTGAGAACTATGACAAGGTCATGGAACTATACAATGTTAGAAAGTTCAATCACCAAGCAGTTCCACTTCCTACTCCACCACAATCTGAAGACGAAGTAAGCATGCCCCAATTAAAAATTTTAACAATTATTCTGTTTGCACCAGGATAATGTCATGGTTTTGATGTTACGTGCTGTTTATTGAGTTTGACATGGTTTGGTAAAATAATATGCTTCTCCGTAGCATTTTACATGAATTTTATTGCACTGTCTTGAAGATCAATTCAGTGATATATTGTTCCTTCTAATATGTTTTAGGATTTCATGTTATATGTTATTCATCCTTATTCTGCCTTCTGTGGACTGAGTCCACAGAATTAGATTGCCGTGCTCAGTTATAAATGGAGTAGCCATTTATGTTCATTTATGATAGATCTAATTTTGATGTTGAATTCCGCTTCTGTTACTTCTTCCAGAGCTCAAAGCCTGAATCTGCCAAGGACGGCCCTGTGACCCCACCACTAGGCAAAGAACACCCCCGCAACTTCTACCGGCAAACAGGAATGGGCTATTCTTCGTCGGATTCGCTTGACCACCACCCAGTGCAATCCCGTCATTGTGACTCAGCAGGTCTTGCTTCAACTCCAAAGCTCTCAAGTATCAGTGGGGCTAAAACTGAGGTGTCATCTGTAGGGGGATCTGCTAGGACTAGTTCAGCAAGAGAAGCTGATCATTCAGGAGAGCTTTCCATCAGCAATGCTGGTGATATGGAAACTGAATGGGTTGAACAGGATGAACCAGGAGTATACATCACAATTAGAGCACTGCCAGGCGGCACTCGGGAGCTTAAACGCATCAGATTCAGGTTAGTGAGCTTCCAAAACTAAGACAAATGGAATGGGGTTGAACTTGCTTATGATAGTTATCTGGTGCTGCCTTTGTTTTATCTTTGGTTTTCTAAGTTCTAATGAGATGGTAACTTGGAGATTCTTCTCTATGAAGGTTATTGTTTAAAAAATCAGATTTTTCAAGTATATGGAAACATATCCTGGCATGAACAATAGGTTCAAATGGCTAAACTAGCTAAACACAAGGATTTTTTTAGTAAGCAGGACCTGTTAATTAGTTTTGAGAAGATTCTAAGATTTGACTTGATCATATCGGTATCACTGAAATAATGAGAAAATCCTTAGGTGTTGTTGGGTAGGAGTTATGTAATGTCCCCAGAAATAAATTGTTCCCGGGAATTTGATGCCTAGGAATATGTTACCCAGGAGTAACAATAGTTGTGTTTTTTAAAAGAAAAGTGATACATGGGAATGCAATATGATTGTGTTTGGTATACATATAATCATTCTTAGGAATCTCATTAAAATTACCTAACTATCCTTAATTATTTACAAACAATTATCTAATTATAATTTATTCTTGATTAATTAATTATTAAATGAATACAGATATAATATAGTTTGATTAATTTTACATTTTTAGACTAATTTAAGTTAATTTGATTCAATCATTTTTGTTATTAAAATTTCAATTTAACAATTAAAAATTAATTCAACTCTAATAATTAGTCTAAAGTGAATTTTAACCTCTTTTTAATTATCTGAATTTGATTTTGGTGACACTAAGAAATTAACTAAAAGAATTCTAACCATTGAAACAATGAAAAATGAAGTTAATAATAATTGAAGTTATTCTAAAAAAAAAAAAAGACTAATAATTGAGGTGCTTTTTTGCTTGGGTTAAAAGAATTTTTGTTCAAAAGAAAATTGAGCCTCCCTCTAAAAGAAAAAAAAAAAGAAAAGAATAGCAAATTTCTCACACTTAAGGAGATCGAAAAATAAAACTGGAAACTGAAACAAGCAGATAAAATGTGGCAACCCAACCCAAGAACTGAAAGTTGAGGCGGTTTGAGCTGCTAATGAAGCTATGCAATAGGAAGGGTAAAGTTGTCATTTCAGAGCAACATTCCCATGGAAAAGGTTGATACCAACTTTTACAGGCTTATTTTCACCCACTGTCCTTGAACTCACAAATCAACACAGCGTTATCCTTAAATCAAAATTATAACACAAAAATCACTAAGTCATAACTCAATAGCAATAAAATGTATCAGGTTAAAAAAGCAACTAGAAATGTGACTAGACAGCCACGTAGGAGCCAGCTGTCCATTAATTCTTTCTTTTTCCTCCTTTATGTATGTCTTATGTGGTCCATGAAGACAAATTATTAAAAAAAAAAAAATCAAAACCAAAGAAGAGCAAATTCCCCCTTCCAAACCCAAGTTCAGAATCCTAATCTTTAAAATTGGCCTCTCTCAACAATCCTTCTCCTTAGTTATGTGGCTGTTTAGTCATGTTTTCGGCTACTTTTGTTGACCTGATGAATTTTATTGCTATTAAGTTATTAGTTCGGTAATTTTTGCATTTCAATTTTTCATTTAGGAATATCATTGTAGTTGATTTATGAGTTTAGGAACGCTGGGTGAAAATAAGCCCATCTTTACACAAGGGTACTACATGCCAAACTTACAATGGAGTATATGATTTCCAGTAATGAAGTATTACTGGGATTAAATTTGAATCCCGCGTAGCAAACACTATTAGCATATTTCCAGTCTTCTCATTTCTGGGAATGTTAAGCCATTCCCCTCTACCAAACACGCTCTTATTGTATTTAAGGCTCATGTCATATCTAACATTAGTTTGGTTTTAGTTGCCTACATAAAGTTTTCAGGGACTTATGCAGACCCTTATGGATAATATAGAAATATAGGTCTTGGTGATGTCCAGTGTTACTTGTGATGATGCTGTCCCTCCTTGAAAACATTGATATATATTTCATACTAGAACTGCTTTTCAAGTTTTTGCACAGTACATTCATTATAAACTATAACAATGAAAATCTTATGAATGTGAATTTTCATAGCTACAGTTTTTTTTCCCCCCCTCTCTCTTATATGTTTGGAGCAGCCGGGAAAGATTTGGAGAAATGCATGCAAGGTTGTGGTGGGAAGAGAACCGAGCTAGGATACAAGAACAGTACTTATGATTTAGCAAACTGACAGGAGGTGAAGCTAAAAAAATTGTCTAATCCTTTTTAACTGTTATGGTTGAAAACAGTCCATGGGCCCTTGGACTTCATTAACAAAGCTTGTCTTGACTGCACTTCAACCACGTAGTCTGCTTGAAGTATATCTTCTTTGATTCTTTTTTTCTTTTTTAAAAAAAATTTCCTGTTAATTATGGGTGAATGGTGTGAAATTGTTTGGACGCCTTGGACTTTGGTTAATGGGTGCAGAATTAGAAAAATTTCCTGTTAATTGTCTTGACTGCACTTCAACCACTTAGTCTGCTTTAAGTATATCTTCTTTGATTCTTTTTTAAAAAAATTTCCTGTTAATTGTGGGTGAATGATGTGAAATTGTTTGGACGCCTTGGACTTTGGTTAATGGATGCAGAATTAGAAAGCTGGTGGAAAATGCTAATTATGATGATCATGCATGTCATTTTTGTGGTAGTACTATAACATTGGTCTCATTAAACTTTCTTTTACTTTGTAATGCTTATTTATTTCTTGTTCTTTTTTCTCCCTTGTTGCGCTTCTTCATATGGTCATTATTTGTACAAATGCACGGGTTTTTATATTTTTGGCTTTCCACAACAGTCATTATCCAATTATCCCAAGATTTTGGTTGATCTACTTCAAAGAAATATACCCTATATTGAAAATGTTTAAAGAGAATAGGTGTTTTCGAGATTTAAAAAATTTCGAAACTCATAGATTACGAGATAAACGCTCGACCATTAGACTATAAGCCTAATGATGCAAATGGCAACCTAATGATGCAAATGGCAAGGGGTATGCTATTTTTTAACAGGTGAAAAACTGAAATGGTAACGTTGTTTATGTCATAACAATCAAATCAGTGGCTTAGTCTCCGGTCTCCCCGTGACAGTTCTGTGGCCAAAAATTTCAAATACAAAATGCACCTTAATTTGTATTATAACCACTGATAAATTATCCATTGTTAAGTTTGAAATATTTGAGGTTTATGCTTTAAGATAATATGGTATTATTACTATGTCTATAATGAGACTATTGTTGCATTAAAGAAAGAGGGATTTGATTTTTACTGAAAAACTATCTTTGTATAAATATAATTTGCATTTATGAAAAAATTATTAAAAAAAAGAAGAAACATAGAGCTATAAACATCTTTTAAGTCGTTAACAATTCAAAATGAAAAAAAATATAACTCAACAAAAATTATAAAATTTAATTAAATTGTATTCAATTAAAATATTAAATTAGATTTTTAATCATTTTAAAATGTAAATAATAACATGATGTTATGAAGATGAGTGAATCTAATTTTTTTTTTAAGAAAAAAATTGTGATAAATCATCGGATTAATATTTTTAAATTGGGTCTCATATATCTTTTAATAATTTTGATTTTTTATACAAAAAAATGTTATTTAGGAAAAAAAAAGCCAAGGAAAAAGAAGGGAATAAAAGCAAAAGATAAGGGCAAATCCGTAATCCAAAATGAGAGAAAGTCATCGAGGATTAAATACGTTTTCAAAACCCTCACTCGACGCAAACCCCTTAACTCCGCCCAAAGCCGTTCTGTTCTCCCTTCTCCACTTTCTTTTTCTCTCTTTCTATAAATGCAAAAACCCTAATCTTTATCTAATAATAACAATATCCTTTTTCGTCTCATCATACAGAGTTACATACATAAAGCTTCCTCCTTTAAGGTTCTCTTCTTCTATTTATTGATTTTCGATTGCGGAGGATGGTCGCCGCTGCTTCTGCTACTACTGCTAGTAATGCTAAGACTGCTGCTGGTTTTACTACGACGCATACACTGTCGGCTGGAGTGAGGAAAACGATACAATCAATTAAGGAAATTGTGGGCAATTTCTCTGATGCTGATATTTATATAGCTCTTAAAGAGACCAACATGGATCCTAATGAGACTACTCAAAAATTGCTTAATCAAGGTCATTTTCTTTTTTATTTTCTGATTTTATTTTTATTTTTTGTTTTTGTTTGCTTTTTGGGTTTTTTGAATGATGGTTAGTTGGTGGTTTTGTGCCTTTGTTTTTGAGTTTTGGAACAAGAGGTTAATGTGGTGTGTTTTTAGGTTTACAATTTTCGGTTTAATGTGTGGTTGTTTTCTTGGATATGTTTTGAGTAATGGGTATTTGTTGCTTTGTGCTGATTGTGAGTTTTGAAGCTCTTCTTAGGATATGGGTGGTATGGTCTAATCAAAAGTATCATGTAATGGGGGTCAATTTGTTTGGCTGTGGCTGCTTTTTATTCCGTGTTCTTTGCTTATGTTGTTTTAATTATCCGTATCTAGTGCTTTTAGTGGCTGTCTATAGCGCTGAATATGATAAGATAAATTTAAAACCTAAAGAAGCAAATAACCCTCAATAATTCCATCACTAGTTGCTTTTTCTTTTGATATTTTTCATTGCTTTAATTGTAATTGGTCGTTATTCTATGTGCTCATTCTGACTATGAAATTTCAAAGTGTATGAGTATTGGGGGTTAGTTTGTTGTGTTTTTAGCGTTTTGCATGGATTTTGCTAATTTGTTCTTTTCTTTCGTGCTACTTCTGAATGTTGAATTTGGAGTTAGCAGGTGTTTTAGGGTAGTTTAATGTAGGTTTATGGGCTTAACTCCAGATTCTTAACAAAGATTAGTTTACATCCACTTTGAATATGTTTTGATTTGTATATCAAGAAATGAGTTCTCTATTCCTGCACTATTTTTTTTTATCTGCCAGCTTGGGTTATAATTGAACATGTTAATCACACTGGGGGTGCAATCAGTGGCGTTATAATATTGGTCTGAAGGCTTTTGAGAAAATTTTATTAAATTATCCGACTTCGGTGGGCCATTTTCTGTTGTAGAATGCCAAAATTGCAGGTTCTACTGATTTGCATTTTGATACATTATATCATTGTGGTGGGTCTTTCTAGTTTATGTAATGCACTTGAGCCTCAGTAGTGTTCATAGACTCTGTTTGTCAAGTACATTTTGTTGCAGTAGAACAACATTCTTTTTTATCCTTTGCTGCTGCTGTGATGTCAGAGCTGCATGCTGTCTGTGTTTTGCTTTCTTTCTTCCTTTTTGTAACTGTGCTTATATATTATCCTTGTGCATGGGCTTTTACTGTTCTTATTTCTGAGGTTAGATGAACTGACATCACATTGTACTGCAGCTGCGCTATGCTTCTATGCTGTATATGACTTTCTATTAAATGGTTGGAAGTTTTCTTTTCTTTTCTTTTTTTTCTCCCTTTTTCTTTCTTGGGATTTTTTTCCTGGAAAAGAGAAAGGGAGGTTGGGAAGGCTGTGGAGGTGTTGGGGAGCTCTATGATACTTTGATTATGGAAACCTCAAATGCTGTTATAATTCTAATAATTTTGTGTGATGTTATTTTCGCTTCGTGGACTTGCTGATTACTTCCCTCTTCTGGTGTTCTATTTAAATGGTAACTTTTGATCTGTTGCAACTTTATTGCTCATCCAATTTATTTTTGTTTTGTTTTTCATCAGACCCATTTCATGAGGTGAGGAGAAGAAGAGATAAGAAGAAAGAGGTATAATCTTGTAAATATTTCTGTTGCTTTACTGTCTAAGTGGTTATGTGACTTTACATTATTTGTATAAGCGGCGTAGTATGATATATGCTTAGTAATTGAAAGATCTTAAATGTTGCAGTCTCTATTTATAATATCTCTGAGCCTTTTTGAAAGCTGTTATAGCATTTTCAGTTCACGTTAAAATTAATTTATTTCTGATATCTTCAAAAGTCCAGTATTTAAAAGATTATTACTTGTGTTTCTAATTTTAATCGGTAAGTGAAAACTTGTCACAGGTGTCTATTCAACCTTCTTGCTTTTTAAATTATTTTGCATTGTGGCCTATTTAAGAATATTTGGGTCACATAGTAAAAGCTATTGAATGATCGACTACAGCTATTAAACGTAGTTTATATGTTTTATAATGATTTTAAGATACCCTTGTGTTTAGCAGTTTAAGATTCCCAGTCCTATTGAAGTTGAATTCTTCATGTTAAAGTACTGTGTTTATTTTTCTGGCAAGCACTTTCTCCTATCTAACATTTTACTCATGGCCTTGTATGCCTATGGCCTCAGAGTATGGGTTACAGGGTTTCTCTGGATTCAAGAAAAAATTCTGAGAATTTGTTTCAAGGAGCAAAATTTCATTCATTTTCTGATCGTAATGCTCGACAAGGAGGCTACAGTCGTGCTGCTGCTTCTGGTCATGCTGGAACCAATAGAGAGTTCCGTGTTGTGAGAGACAACAGAAATAACCAAAATACTAGAGAACCAAAGCCTGCCTTGCAGCAAAGTTCAACATCTAGCAGTGAGAAAGTCTTTCAGAGAATTACTGAAAAAGGGTACAATTGTTTGGAATTTTTCTATGCTTTCTTTCCTTTCCTAGTTCTTTTTTATTCTGTCGTTGGTGGCTACCAAAGCTTTGTTAATGTTTTTTCATATCAACATTTAGGTTTTCAGATCCAGAACTGAAGTAGAATAACAATGCCCTAGTTAATGAGCTTTGGTCCCTTTGAAGAGTTGCAGCCAATTGTAGCATTGAGCACATGACTGAAGTCCTAAGTATCCCCACTTATAAACAATTCTAATTGTGACATACCAATCGGTTGCTATCTATTCATATTAGGTTCCTTTTTGATTGCATTTTCTGTAAATTAGGATGAACATTGACAGCTTTGGATCTCATGGAAATATGTGGGTACGGCTTATATACTTAGCATGATCTTCATTTTTTCACATTTATGTTAAGCCAAAGTACATCTTGAACCCTTAACTGTTATCTAGAATGTTCTGCTTCAGTTTTGAGAAGACCTTGGCAAATTAGGGTTTTGAATGTGTAAGCAAAAGAGGATAAAAACAAAGCAAAACAAGTTAATTCTGTTTGGGTGTTTTTGATTTCCATTGTATAAGTGATTGATTCATTTGCTTTTTGATTTCTAAATGTATTCCTTGCTTGCAGTGCAAAGTTCTATTGACTCAACATTCACTATGATTCTTGTTTCCTTTCAGCAGCTCATCAGGAACTGCAGGCGACGTGAAGTCCCCTGGTCCACGGAGTTCATCTCAAGCTTCTAATGGTCCCAATGATTCACAATCTAGATACAACAGAGATGCTAGTTCAAATGTCACAGACAGGAAAATTGTATTTGAGGAAAAGAGGTCTGTGGTTCCAAGTGCAGTTTCGCGGGTACAAGCAATAAAACCCAATTCTCAACATCATTCTGCAACACTGACATCAATCAATTCTGTCGATGGTGTATATTCCTCTTCAACGGATCCTGTTCATGTTCCATCTCCTGAATCCCGACCATCTGCTGCTGTTGGAGCTATTAAGCGTGAGGTAGGGGTGGTGGGTGGTCGTAGGCAGTCTTCTGAAAGTGCTGTAAAAAATTCACCTGCATCCAGCAGTTCTTTCTCAAATTCAGTTTTGGGAAGGGATGGTTCATTGTCGGACTCATTTCGATCTTTCCCAACAATTTCGAAGACTGATCAAGTTAGTCGAACTGTTGCAACCAATCCTGTCATGCCCAATATTTCTGTCAGCAGATCGTTCTTAAGCAATCAACATAGCAGGCCGCATCAATTAGCTGTGGGTCATCAGAAAGGTAACACTTCTGGCACAGCATTTTCTGCTGATAAATTAAATGACCATTGTTTCAACAAATTGTAGAATCTAGCTATGGCCTTTTTAAATTTCATATGAAGGTAGTTTTTATTTTTGATAGAACAGTTTACTTGTGATGATGTATTGTTTAATCACTTGCATTTGTTCTTGTTCTGTCACTTTATTTTCACTTACTAGTTTGGCAGCTTGTTGTACTCGTTAAAATATCACGTCTTTTTGAGTTTTGTGCTGATTTAGAAGTCTTACATGCTTTTGAATGGAAAAAAATTCGTAATTAGGGGGAAATTAGCAAGTAAATTCAATGATTACCTGTTGCTGATGGAATAAAAAAAAATCTGCAAATTTGATTCATGTTTGTCTTTTCAAACCTCTAGGATATATTTGACCTCAGTGCTTTTTTGTTAGGGAAGGGAAGGGAAGGAAAGAAAAGTAAATAGTATGTGGACTCAATGAAAGTCGAGATACATTTTTTTCCTTGAATGAATGTAGTCACTATTGAGTCAAAATATATTCCCTTCCTAATTCCTTTTCTCACTGCCAAGCATAACTGAAGGAGATGGGAGATTTTTTTTTTTTGGGTGGTTGGGGGATACAGAGAGAAGTGTTATATATATATGACCATGAATTTTTCATGCAGCTGTGCAGCATAATAAGGAATGGAAACCAAAATCAAGCCAAAAATCAAGTGTTAGTAGCCTTGGAGTGATTGGAACACCTACAAAATCTAGTCCATCACCTGTCGATAATTCTAAGGTCTCGGAGTCGGATTCAGCTGATTTGCAGGACAAGCTATTACGAACAAATATCTATGAAAATCAGAATGTTATCATAGCTCAACATATTCGAGTTCCTGAAACTGAGAGGTGCAGGCTTACCTTTGGCAGTTTCAGTGCAGAGTTTGATTCTTCCAGGAATATCTCTGTTTTTGAAACAGTTGGAGTAACGGAAGAATACAATGCAGATTCCGCTGCAAGGTTTGTGTTGTGTACTTGTGCATGTTGCATTTTAGTGCATATTTTATAAGTGGGTAACATAATTATAGATTATGAAATATTTGCTATAATCTACATAACCTTGGGGAAGCAAAAGGAATATTTTAGATCAGTTATATAATGAGAGAAAAATAGGAGTTATAGGAAAATTAAAACAACTAGTACATTGAAAAAGAGTGATTTTTAGAGAGGAAGATTAGAATTTAAAGTATAAAAATTATTCCAATGTCAATTAATAGATGCAAATGATTATACATTTAGTCTTTGATTGAACTTTATCAATAAAAGAATGAGAATGTCAAGATAGTATTTTTGGCCTAAATATTTAATAATAATGGCAGTTTGTCAGTATCTCCACCAGAGTCTTCCAGTGATGATGCTTCTGGCAACAAGCAAGTAGAGTTGCTAGATGAACAAGTTAGAAATTCTGGATCTGATTCTCCAGCGTCAGCTGTAGTGTCTGAGCATGAATTACCTGATAAATCTTCAAGTCCTCCAAGTTTGGGTAATTATGCTGAGATTGGTTTGGTTCAAGACAATAGTCCAACATATACCCTTTCAGATTCACAACAGCAGCAAGATCCTCCTGAGCTACCAAGTTTCTCAGTGAGTTCATTCATCCAATTAGATAATATTTGTGCCATTTTAGGTCCTCTATACATCAGTGAATACTGGTGATGGAAGGGGCTTTCTTGTAGGCAGTGAAATAAAGCTTCTATTTGAAATGAAAAGTATACTTGTTCTTAAATTTGTTATCATGTTGACTTATATATTTGTGTGCAAGCAGGCGTATGATCCCCAGACTGGTTACGACATATCATATTTCAGACCATCAATTGATGAAACAGTACGTGGACAGGGTCTACCATTGCCACAAGAGGTAAATGTTTGTGAATAGTTATGTGTCGGTAATTTATTGTCTTTCCCCGCCTGCATTCTGGCTTTCCTAGTGTGTTAGTGTGTACCAAAAGTACATGGCCCTTATAATGTCTATTGCTGTGAATTCTTGATTTAATCGCAAAATCTGTTGACTTTTTCACAATGATATTTGGTTGGAGAAAAGGCATTTAGGCAGGCATTAAATTTATGCTCTAAAGTAAACCTAGTTTTAGTTCTTGAGCCTCACAAAAAAGTCAGTTGTTGACATTGGTATATCCATGTCTTGATGTTCTCTTCTAAGACCTGTTCCCTTGGCACTTAAAACTCAAGATTCTATTCAATGGTCACATTTTAATCAATGTTCATTGACTTTTATGTCTACAGGCCTTAACCTCCCATGCAGCTAACAGCTTACCGACTTCAACAGTACCTATGGTTCAACAGCAGCAACAGCCACCAATGGCCCAGATGTACCCACAAGTTCATGTTTCCCATTTTGCCAATCTTATGCCATATCGTCAGTTCCTCTCTCCAGTTTATGTCCCACAGATGGCAATGCCTGGCTATTCCAGCAACCCTGCATATCCTCATCCCTCAAATGGCAGTAGTTACTTGCTGATGCCTGGAGGTAGTTCGCATCTCAATGCAAATGGCCTCAAGTATGGAATTCAGCAGTTTAAGCCAGTTCCTGGAGGCAGTCCCACTGGGTTTGGGAATTTCACTAGTCCAACTGGGTATGCCATCAATACTTCTGGTGTTGTTGGAAGTGCAACTGGCCTTGAAGATTCATCTCGGATCAAGTACAAAGATGCAAATCTTTATGTTCCTAATCCACAGGTGCACATCTCCTAAGTTGCACATTGAGAACTTGATCATTTAACCGTTTCTGCTAGACTTCAGTTGCTTGAATCCTTGAGTGTAATGTTTGCTACATAACTTACGATAAAGATCATGCACTTCCTGCCTAGTTAATTTTACATGTTTGGCATCTGTTCCTATCACTTGATTCCAGTTAAATGGGTGTGACATGGTGGAGGTTCATGATCTGTATTATGGCTGTTTGGTTAAGTTTGTGCTTTTTAGGCCATCAACTAATCAGAGATATTAAATTGGTCTAAGAGTCCATTACAATGCCTCTTTGTTGATTGCAGTGGGAAAAAGGCTAAGTTTGTCAATGCATTATTTTTGCAGGGTGAGACATCTGAAATTTGGGTTCAGAATCCCAGGGATCTTCCAGGATTACAGTCGGCTCCATACTACAACATGCCTGGGCAAACGCCTCATGCTGCTTACTTGCCATCCCATACTGCCCATGCCTCCTTCAATGCGGCAGCAGCACAATCTTCTCACATGCAATTCCCTGGTTTATATCCTCCCCCTCCTCCAACACCTGCCGCAATGGCAAATCCACATCATTTGGGTCCTGTTATGGGCGGTAATGTTGGAGTTGGGGTTGCCCCAACTGCACCCGGGGCTCAAGTTGGTGCTTATCAGCAGCCTCAAGTGGGTCATCTCAACTGGACAGCAGCAAACTTCTGAAAAGCAAATGTCAATCTAACCCCTTGCTTTGAAGGGATTGAAGTAGTTATAGAAAATTTAGTTTTCTTTATGAAATGTGTAACCCACAATCCTTTTCTATTCAATGCATATCCAATGTCCGATTTTTGATATTCTCGTCTGTCTTCTGTTGCACTTACTAATTACTTTTACTATCCTGATTGGTTTCTTTGGCTGCACATCCTAGTAAAATTGTCTTACCACGGTTTTATGGGAAAATTCTGGTTGCGGTGCTTGCTTAGATTTGCAAAAGCTGTATAGTCTTTGGTTTAACACAGTTAGTCTAATATATCGATAATAGCTGTGCCTTCAAACAAGTTGATTATTGCTTTGAAAACGAATTGTGGGTCTGGTCCAAAAATTTCTTCATCTAGTAAGTGTCCTTATTCTAATGAACCTTTGCCTTTATTCTCTCTTTTATTTTGTATACAAGGGGAGGCAAAGAGGGAGTCTATTGGGTAGTTGGTGTTAACTTTATCCTGGAGGAAAAAGGGAAAGGAGCCATTGTTCTGTGTCTTTGTTTGTGTTTAGAGATCTGCGTGCTTTCTTCATTGGGATCAGCAATACATTCGCTTTTCATGTTTCATGCCGCACTTCCCCACTCCCAACTGGCCTACTTTGGCTAAAGGAAGCACCGTACTTTTCTTTATCTGCTATGGAAAGCTTCTCTTATGGTTCTCTCTCTCTTTCTCGACTGTGATCATCTCAATGAGAATGAAAACCCGAGTCATTAGTCTGCCTGTTCACATAAATTTGCACTCGACATAACACAAACACTAATATGGTGTCATCACGAATGATAACGAACAGCGCACTAAATATTTAAACTGCGTTCATGGAATCAATGGTAAAATCTTTCTTTTTCTGGACAAGTGGGTGTGAACTCTGTTGGGATTTGTGAATACCTTTGCTAAGGTCTTGTACGATTAATGTCATATTAGTTTGGTACCATTAAATTTTATTTTTGAGCATGAATTAACACTTTTATGGTAGATATTTTTGTTAAACTGTAAGAATCCTATTAGATTTGTCGATGTGAATTTTAATATTTAATGTTCCAAAATTAATTTTGTGTCCTCAAGATTGGCCCAAAGCTGTATTTTGTATCGCTCAGATGTTAAGAGATGGATGTATGTAAAATTTTGACAAGTTTGAGATTTTGATATATAAATAAATCTGTCCAAACTCATTTGAGAAACAATTATATTAAGTAAAATCAAAAGTTCTCTAAATCATTAAGAAAATGTACAAAAATATTCAATTGAAATCATAACAGCTGGGTGAGTGTAAGATTTTGATAGAGTGGCTGTCCAATGTGCATGGCATGCGATGGTGGCTGTGGTCCTCTCCTAATGCTTCTATTATAAAAGGAAAATCTATGGAGATTAGAATGATTACCGGCGGAACTCGTGCAACAGATTTCAATTGTTGGCCGTGATTGTGCCATCTTCTTTATCATTATTATTACCAGTTGTGATTTCACTGTTATAACAATAAAAAATTGTAAATACTTTTAATATTTTTAATCAATTAATTAAAACTAAATATATTAATAATAATCAAAATTTATTATTATTTATAAAATATTAATATTTTATAAAAAAATTATTATCTAATTAGTTATTTTTAAATAAATTAAATAATAAATTATAACCAAATTATTATAATAAATTTAATAATAATATAATTATTTTGATACAGATTAAAAAATTGATAGTTTTGTTTTTTTCTTTGTTGGCTATTTTTTTCTCTTTAGTTTTTTAATATTTTATTATATAAGAAATTAAATATCTATTATTATTGAAACCTTAAAGAGGGCTGACTTAAAAAACTTTCTATGTTATTAAATTGTTTATATTATATTATCACTTATTAAAAATATTATGTTATCAATATAATTATTTTATAAATAGTAAACACTCATTTAAAATTAATTATATATATTGATTGATTATTCATTTATCTAAAATTCAGTATAATTGTGATAAGGAATACCATATAAACAATGAAAATGGAAAAGTAATTCTAGGTTATATCGATGAATATGTACATCTTTAATCTAAAATATTTATTAAAATAAAAAATAATTTATCAATTTTATTGCCATAAGAAATAATTGAAAAATAAAATATAGATTATCTTTATAAATTTCAATAAATTGATGATATTTTTATAATTTTTCTTTATTTAAAATATAACATCTTTAGCAAAACAAGAGGAAAAAAATTGGATTTATACTTATCTAAATTTATAAAAATCATTATATTTTATGTTTTTCAATTAGTTCACATTTTATTAAAATATTTTAAATTATTTTTTATTTTAATAATTTTATAGTTATCAGGATATCAATGTACCATAGTTGATCAAAAGAAAAGAAGCTCCTGAATTCCAACTTGGTTTTCGAAGTCAAGCCATTATTAGTACTAGAACGAAAAGAAAAAAAAAAAGTGTGCATGGATGTAAATGAAAAAGATATCTCCCAGAAGACCTTGACATCACATTCACAACCATTTTCAGGATATCAATCTAAGCATTTATGACCAAAATATTGAATCATGATCCGTTGGTGTGGGGAAAGATGATTTGTGAAGAGTTGTGAGTTGTACACCATGAGATCATCATTTTTTTTTTCCTCATAAAATAAAATATACTAAAATAAAAAATAATACCACATATATATAACACGGATACTTCAATTTTAATTGTATATTTTATATTGTGTCATGTCAAATATTTCTATAATATAATATCAAATGCACATATCATATACTAATTATTTTTTAAAAATTATTATATCTCATGCCCATTCCATATTATATATGCATGTTATATCTGTATTTGAAAAATGAAAAAATCCGTATTTACAAAGTAAATGTTTCACCACTTGCCTGTATGCCTAATAACATCATATTTGATAGCACTCACATATCTGAACAATCTACGAACAGAACTCTGTCCTATGAACGGGTAATTTCTCATGCGAATGAAAAGTTAATGACTGAATGGTGGCAACCAACAGATGATAATGTTTGAAAGATTCATGAAGTATTTATTTTCTTAATCTCTAGACATCATGTAAGTATGGAGACAATCAATTTCCATACCTCAAATCTCGGTGATAGTTTGGATACACTAACACTATCATTATCAATATATAACAATATCTCAACAACAGAAAAGGTACACATTACATTCTCATAACTTCTTACTATTTACTGTATCTTATTTTTTAAGCTCTCACAAACAATTTTAACTTAAGTATGGAAGTAGCTGTAGGATTCTCTGTCCCTCTTTGCTCATTTTCTTGTCCTTTTAGAAGGCTATCAATGCCAGTTCGAGATCAACAAGGGTCGAAACAATTTAGTGTGGATATCACTTCTCTTTACTGGTTTTGGAAATATGAAAAATGCATCAACAAGGGTCGAAACAATTTAGGTTATTGATTGAAGTAACCAAAGGTTGAGTGTCCCACTGTTTGAAATGGAGATGCAGAAAAATGATGGAAGCATGGTCCTTCTTAAACCATGATTTTTAAGCAAAGTGAAGATGAGAGCCTTGGCATGGGGGGGTGCTGGGTGGTGTAGGCTAGGCATGCATCTTTTGTATCAAATTGATTACATATTCACATCCATTGTGGATGGCACCAAACGAGCATTTTTTTAAGAATAGACTAGTTTTGTGACCCATGATTCATGACTAATCAAATCTTCAGTACCATCTATGATCGATTTGCTGCTTTCATGATCAATAATTTTATGATGTGCTAACATTTTTACTTTTCACTTCAAGCGCATAGCAGAATTATGTCTTTGTGCGCCCACATATTCTCCTTCCTAATCCTTTACAAACTCGAGATTTTTAAGCTAATAGGTTAATATTAAGTATACATGTTGAACAATAATTCTACGTACATGCAAAGGTAGTAGATGTGAATTAGATAGAATTTTAGGGGTGAAAGCTAGAACTTTTGTACAGTTTGTCAAAAGGAGAGCACTTTTTCGTTACTTATGCATTTTGTAGGAAATATGCTATGAAGTTTATGAATATTGGGACACTTTTGCTAATTTGCTAGCAAACAATGGCTTGTGATGTGTCAAATCTAATGGGTGGAATATATGGTGGAGGCTGGAGTCTCCATTCCACCAAAGGGTATCTTTTGATTCCTTCTTATGGGGGATGATGGCAGTAGGAAAATGGTAAGGAACTTTATGTAGGTTAGGGCTTGTCAAATGTACATTTAGGTGGAATTTGGGTCCCCCAAAATTGGTCATTCCATCATCTGAATGGAATCTCCCCTTCCATACTACTTACATGATATGAATGGAATCTCTTTCAAACCTATTTATACAAATATGCCCTTATTAGTTACCAACTAATAAGATGATTAATCTCTTTTATTTTGTGAATGTTTCTCACTCTAGTGGTGAAGGGGTGATGTCTCGAGACATTACCTCACTAATAGTGAGACTGCCCATTAAAGAGAGTTATAATCTCTCTCATCCCCTCAGAACAACTAATCAGTTATGATATAATCAGAAAATAGATACTCGGGTGCTAGACCATTAATCCAATATGCTTCTTAAATTTTTTTTCCCAATTAGTCATTGAGCTGCATGTATGATAGAGAAATATCGCTTTATTTTCACATGCACTCTCTCATCCTATCTTGATTGAATTGGAGCTTCCGTTTTGTATACGTTTTTTACATCATGGGTTATAATTAGTATTATATATATAGCAAATGATAATGAAGAACTTCGTATGTTTGAAGGAAGAGAGGAAGAAGAATGAAGAAAATCAACATTGGCTTACACACGAATGTTACTTTTATGAAGCTTTTTCTTTTAGTACAACTTTTTGACCTTTCTCTTTCTAGCACACAAAATACCTTTGTCCTAATCCTTCTTTATATCTATTAATAAAATCACATCAGTTTAATCTCATCACTTTATCTTTCACATAGCATTCTATCGCTCAAATAATTTTTTGTCTTTTTTTTTTAAGTAACAATTAATTTAATGAAACCACAACTTCTTATGCTTCTTCTCTTCTAAAAGTTTAAAGAGCCACGAGTGCAATGATTGCGCAAATAAGCACCTCCCACTAAGAACATTGCTCTCTTATTATTGCTTTCGTAAACACATGTAACAAACAAATTATTTATAAGTTTGGGTAAGAATAGAAATTGAAGGATATGGGCATTATTATTAGTATTATTATTTTAATCCTGACGAGCAAAAATGATACATATAATTATGGTGGGCATTGAATAGTGCACAATATTGTGGATTCAGTGAACAATATGGTGATATGGAATGGATCTGAGATTGAATTCCATTTACATTAATTTGGTACATCATTTTAAGGAACGTCACCTCTTACGATCATTTATATGTGGAAATATATTTAGGTTAGTTATATACAATAAATTATTTATTATTTTTAATCAAACATTGAAAGGATTAAGGTCAACTCAAAATAACACGAATTTGAGTAGTAAAATTGAAAAATAAAAGTGACTTTTTTTCCCTCTAAAAAAATTAATTATATGTGTGAAGTGTGTGATCTCAAATCATATGGTGCCAAACTCATAAATATATATTTTTACTAATCTATGTAAGAAGTGTTAGTGTAAGTAAGTTTAAGTATTGCATGTCGGAAAATATAGGGTTAATAAGATATATATAAGTGACCAAGACCTATAAATCTATTATCTTAATATTTTAAATTCAATATGATATCAAACCCACGAGTACATATTATGAAAGATATTGAATTCATAAATCAATTCACTTTTCTATTTCAAAATGAGTAATTATAATTTTCTTGAAAAATATATGAACTAAAATGCTAACTCAAAACAGTCAAATCTAAATCCTCTTGACGTAACTTATTTACCTTTCTTATATATTTAAAAATGGTTCTCTTATTTATTATTAGGGGTGAACATTCGGTTTAAACTAATTTGAACTAAATCAAATTGAAAAAATCAAAATTTCATCAATTAGATAATACATTGACAGTTAGCTTTAGTTATTTAACTCATAATGCTTTAATCTATTTAATTTTTTATAAACTGAATATATATATATATATATATATATATTTCTTGCAAATGAATGTGAATGGACTTTAAAAAAGGGTTACAATCGAGAACTTTGAAAGTGTTTTATCATGCAACAATGTGTTATAAATTATACATGTTGGCAGGGTGAGCAAATTTTCGAAAAAATCGACAAATTGAATCGAATTGATGTTGTTCGATTTTTCGGTTCAATTTATATAGCTCAATCAGTTCGGTTCGGTTAATAAAAATGATAAATTTTTTATTTTCGGTCGGTTTGATTTGATACACTAAAAACCAAACAACCCGAAGAAACTGACTTAACTTATACGTTGTGTTTCATATGTGTAACCCTAATTTTAATATATGTTGATGCTCCTTCTTCTTCCTTTCCCACGACCCAGACAGACCTAATCCACCTAGCCACTCCCTTCTCCCCCTCTCTCATTTTCCACATCTTTTCCCTCTCTCTCGTCTTCCACGTCCTTCCTCTCTCTCACTCTTTGGTTCGATGCCTTTTGTCTCATTCCCAGCTGATCCCTCTATTTTGTCTTTTAGCCCCTCCCTCTTGCTCGTTTCACTCCCTCTCTTTGGTCATCCAGTAGCGGTTCGTCCTCCATTCAGTGGTGGATCATCCTCCATCTAGTGGTTCGCTCCCTCTCTTTACACTAGTTGACGCTCTTCTGACAATGTAAGACTTAAAAATTTGTTGATTAAAAATTTCTCCTTCTTCATCTTCTGCTTTGGTGAGTGATTAGTTGCTAGAATAATTTGTTTGTTGCTAGAACAGTTTGGAAGTTTACATGCATCATACTATTAAATCATTGATTAGAGTTTCTGCAAAAACAGTTTGGTTACTTGAAAATGGATCTAATCCCATTAGGTGGATTATTGTGCTGATTATTATACTTGAACTTAGTTTAATGCATTACTGTAACATTTCTCACTAATTTTTAGTTTCAATTTGTTCTCTTGCAGAAAGAGTCTTGTGTTGCAATACTCAATTGAATTTTTTTTTTTTTTTTTTTTTTTTGTTTTTCATCACCTGTGTTGCAGTTTAATGTTTATGCATGTGTTATAGTTTAATCAGATTTTTCAGATTGAATATATTTTTTAAGCTGAATTTTGATTAATTTGCTCAAATTCACATATTATTCTTTCTTCTTCTTTGGATTTTGTTTGAATATCTGATTTCTCTAGCTAACTTGGTCAAATTCATGTTTATATTAGCCTAGTATAAGGAAACTCTTGAGGAATTTTTGTTTTTTGAGTTTCAATCTATGAAATTTCGATTAATTTGGTTTTAAATTCAGTTTGTTTGGTTCGGTTTAGGCAGTTTTCATAAATTTTCAGTTTAGTTCGATTTTTATGTATATTATATCGATTAATTTTGTTCGTTTTTTTCAGTTTTAAAAGATTTTTTTATTCAGTTTGATTTATATTTCAATTAAATTCGTTAATTCAATTTGGTCTAAAAATACTTTTAAAACTGACCGAACCAACCAATTGCTCACCTCTCCACATGTTAGGATCCAACACATTATTTTATCTACAATTGATGAGTACAAGACCAACCATATGATCACTACATCTGCAACTGATCAACCATTACACAAAAGGTTAAATAGAGAGAATGATTAGCATGAGAGAAGGTGAAATTTTTAATCCTTTTTTTAGAATAAAGAGATCTATTCATTAATAAATAATTATGTAGTATTTATAAAAAAATATATTTATAGTCCAGATTATTAATATAAACTTATAATCAACACAATTAATAATGATATATTGACTTATCTTTAAAATTATCATATTATTTATAACATGCAAAAATTTTCACGAGATATGATATTATAATGCAATGTTAATTGAAATTCATATAATAAGTCATATTAGATTTGAAAAATAATAATTAATAATATATCATCATTGAACTGTTAAATAATAGATTTTAAATCATAAATTCTCATCAAGTAGAAAACAACTCTTGTAAAAAGATAATAAAACCTTAAACAAAAACTCTCAATAATAAGATATAAAAAAATAAAAATTAATAAAATGGATAAAAATATCCATTTCATTGAAAAAACTAAGTTCCAAAATTTTTTTAAAAAACAAGAGACGTAGGATTTGGTAATGTCTTTATAAAGTAAAAATTTTAAAAAAATTGTGAAATAGTTAATTTACTAAAAATACAAACCATGTTAATTAATGTTTTTATAGATTAATTTGTCAAAATATTAATGCAATTAACTAAACCAATGCGCACCATATTCCAAGTTTATTTTAGATTTGTTATTTTATTATTTTAGTGAAAGTTTTTTTAATCATCTTTTTGAGAGTTTTAGTGGTTTAAAATTAATTATTTAGTAATATATAATAATATACCGTTAGACATTATCTATCAAATTTGTTCTAATGTATTATATGAATTTAAACTCATATCACACTATAACATCTTATTTAAAAAAAATCTTCATAATTGATAAAAATGCAAAGTAATCAAAAAAATTCTAATGAAAATGAAATCATAAGTTTGAAACTGAGTCGATGTGTAGTTATTAATAATATTAAAAATTAATTTCATATTAACACTATATCATAAGATTATTTTTTTATAAATGTCATATGACTATTTATGAAATATCTTCTATTATTCTAAAAAAAAATTGCTAATCCACAATCATAAGTTGTCAATCATAATCTTGGTAAATTACATATATAATATTAACATATATGTTGCTTCCATGTTCATTCCCTGTTCACCATATCAAGTGCATAATTATATTGTTTGATTTGCCATCCAAATGGACAACAAAGTCAAGTTCTATGTATATGTTTTTAAAAAAAATTAAATTGATTTGGTAAATTATATCATCACCATAATCAAAATTTCCTTATCCTTTTCAATCCCAAACCGTGATTTTTGTCTTTTACTATCCAAGAAATTGGTGCGTGTAGATTATTATATGTTATCCTCACAATCCATTTAGTCAACTCATTTCAACAACCATGTTGCTGTGTTTCAGAAAGACTAAAAAATAGTGAATTTAATTCGAAAGGAGCAGCATTATTGCAGTTCATTTGATTGCTTGATGGGGTTATAAGTCCAAGCATCCAAGAAGCGGCATTGCTTGATTGTGCAAAATACTTATCCAGTGGCAATAGTACTGTTTCACACTGGAACGCAATTGACACTAAATAATCCTAGTGGTTTGGTGCTCTAATCTCAGCATAATTGCTATGTTCTTCTCTTGCTCCTTAAGTTGGAAATTCCCTTTTTAGTATTCTTCAGCAAATTGAAATTTTGTTTGATGTATCATAGTTAACATATATTGTCTAATAAAATAACTAATCAAATTTTTATAAAAGAGAGATTTTGAATATAAATATAATATTTAATTTGAAAAATAATCTTGTTTTATCATATATATATATGCGTGAATGCTTTAATAATAAAATTTTCTCAAAAATGAAAAAGGACTTTTTCATATATATATTAATATGTGTCCTGATCATAATATTACATTTCAGTCGTTGATGATGTTGAGACTAAATAATTGTGATTTAAAATATCTAATTTTTTTTGTTTTTTAAAAAGGAAAGAAAATAACATTGGCCAACTATCATGTATGCATAATCATACACATTAATAAGCCACCCACATTCTTTTTCTTTTTGCAAATGCAAGAAAAAGCAAGGATCTTATGTCACTTCATGTGAAGGAGGCAAAGTGAAGACACAGTAAAGACTACTACTTGAAGAAAAGTGATTTTCATTAATTAATAACATTACTATTCAAATAATTAATAATTGATATGCCATGTCACCATTAGTGCCAACCTGGCACTGTTTCACACCTTGGACCTACTAGCACGAGTAGAATAGTAGTGTTAGTATATAGGTATTTTTTTGATTTAATATTACTAAATAATTTTTTGAAATTAGTTTTAATCATATTGGAAAAAAAAAAAAAAAAAGAAGAAAAGCTGATGTGTGTAGTGTATGGGCTTATAAGAGCATGTTCAAGAAACAAGCACCAAAAAAAATCTCTCTTCCTATCCCTCTTTCTTGAATTCTCAATCATCTTCTTCTCTCCTCCCTTCTTCTTAGGCGTGGCTTTTGGCTTTCATTACCCTCTCTTTTCTATCTGTGATCCATCATCAAGAACCCATCAATGAACATGTCTGCTTTCTTTACTTGTCTTTTATATACATACAGTAAAGTGATGAGAGCAAAAAAGACCAGACTTCCAGTCTGTTTTGTCTTAGTTTCTCTTCCACATATAATCATTCTTGCTTCCATTAATATGTTCTTTCTCTTCCTCTAAAACCAAGCAGCAGCTTTCTTTTAATTAAGTCTTTAAATTCACTATTTCAAGTCATCATTCCAAGCTCACTGTGTGATATTCTTCTTGTCCAATTCCAACAAGTTTTTCTGTTATAAGTTGAGTGGTAATGGATAGATGCCACCACCAGAAAGAAAACCCATCTTTCTCTTCCACTCTTCTTGATGCTATTTACCGTTCCATAGACGAATCCAACGGTAAAGGAGAGGAAGAGCTGATTTTCTACAGAGAAACCATGCGGAAGAAGCAACAAATGAACAATGGCTTTAAAGAAGAAGGTGAAAGGGTTGCAAGTTTGCAAAAAGCATGCATGATAGAGAAATGGATGGAGGAAAAAGTTAGCTATGAAAAGGTTTCTGCTAGTCGAAAATCCATGGTAGATTTCGACAAAAAGAGTCTAAAAGACTTCAACAATCCTCCTCCTCCTCCTCTCCCAGTGTTGCTTAACTCCAGCTCTAGCTCTTCAGAATCAAGTTGTGGTGGAGGGTTTTCTTCCTCAGAATCTGAATCTATTTATGGGCTCACCATGCTAAGGCCTAAGCCTATTAGAAACAGCATTTCAGCTCGGCCGGAGAGATATGAAAGAACTATTGATGATATTGGTTTTTATAATTACAAACATGACCGAAACTTTGCACCAACACAAAAGCCAAGCAGTTTTGTGAAGACTAAATCCAAAGCCTTGAAGATTTACGGTGATCTAAAGAAGGTGAAGCAGCCAATTTCGCCTGGGGGGCGGCTAGCAAGCTTCCTCAACTCTCTATTCACTGCAGGGAGTGCAAAGAAGGCCAAGATTTCATCACCATCAGGGCATAATAATCACAATGATGAGAGACACAATTCAAAGTCTGAGAAGACATCTACATGTTCTTCAGCGTCTTCATTTTCAAGGTCCTGCTTAAGCAAAACTCCTTCAACTAGAGGGAATAAATTGAGCAGTGATGGAGCAAAGAGGTCAGTCCGGTTCTACCCTGTAAGTGTTATAGTTGATGAGGATAGTAGACCTTGTGGACATAAAAGTTTGTACGCAAATCAAGAAGACATGCCTACTACTATTACAACTAGTAGTATAATGGCAGTCACAGGTTCAAGAAATCCTAATGAAGAGCTCAGGATTCGGGTGTTAAACGAAAGTCGCCGCGTCGAGGAAGTTGCAAGAAATCTTTTAAAGAATTATCAGAACAAGAATGAGAACAATGGTGTTTGTAGTGGGGAAGAAGAAGAAGAAGAAGATGATGATGATGCAGCAAGTTATTCAAGTTCTGACTTGTTTGAATTGGATAATCTTTCTGCTATTGGGATTGAAAGATATCGCCAAGAATTGCCTGTGTATGAAACAACGCATCTGGATACTAATCGAGCTATTGCCAAAGGCTTAATTGTGTAATTTTCCCTTAAAAGGAAAAAGAAAAAAAAAAAAAATCTCAATTAGCTTTATTAATGAATATGGTGTGGGGGTTTACACTAGAGAATAAGATTTCTTTCTTATTTATTCTTTACTTTGTTTTTAATTCTTTAGCTTTATTTTTATTAGAGAATCAATGATCAAACATATACAGATTTTCAAAGCGAAAGAGAGGGAGATTTCAAGGATATTTATATGCATGAAAAATTCTAACCAGTCAATAAATTTTTAGTATCTTGAGGGATGTGAGATTAAAAAACCAAATTTTTTTTAAAAAAAAGAAAAATTGTGACCATATTATGTAAACATATTATATAAGGAGAATTGAAGAAAAGAAAGAAGAAACTCGAAGATTCTGAAATCGTGTTCACACTCGAAATGAGAAAAAGAAAGGGTAAAGATGAAGAAGAATAAGATGGTGTTAAAGCAAAGGCAGATTTTCTACCATATCCTACATCCCAACAGAAAGGCAGACCCTTTCTTTTTTTTTTTTTTTTTTGAAAAAAAATCCTTTGTTTTTTATTTCACCAAGTGGGGGCCTTTATTTGCTTCAAGGTAACACTTCCTTATTCATCATAAGAATTAATCTAAGTAATTAAGTAAGTTTAATTTTAAAATTTTGAATTAGCACGTAAAAATAATAAATATTTCTAAATGTATCAAATTAATATAAAGACATGTTTTTAAGATTATTTTTAAAAATTTAATCTCAATTAATACGTCAACTGATAATTAGTGAAAAGTTATAATTGATTTATTTGATATAAGTGTATACTTTTTATTTATTTTTCATAAGCAAACTGAATTTTGATTAAAGTTGGTAGGCTGGGATTAAGGTTTTTTTTTTTCCTGGTGGTGGTAAAACAAGATAAAAGAGAAGGTGAATATTGATGATGTTAGTGGAAAGAAAAGAAGAGAGGATAGATGCATGGTCCCTAAAGATGTAGACAAAAGGATCTACGCTTTGATCTTCCAAGGCCTTGATGTCAAATTTGATTGGCTTCTGAGGTATAAGCATGGGTTTAAAGTTTTTGATATGCCTTCTCTGATTCGCAAAAAGCCTGATGTATCCCCACTAATCTCATTTTCACACCAATCCAATTTTTTCACATTTTTTCCACCCAAAAACAAATTCTTCATGACATTATTTTCCTTTCTACCTCATTGTGTCTAAAGCAAATGAAAATAATAAAAGGTATATAATAAACAATAAATTAAATTTGCTAAATAAAAGCGCATAAGTTTGTCTATTATGAATGAAAGAACATTCCATTGAGATAAAAATTTACTTCTTTCATTTTTTTTTTAAAAATGTTCGTTATGAAATATCTTAAGAAGTATGTTTGCAAAAATATATTAGGTAAAATATAAAAATTTCTTATTACATAAATTAAAAAATATATATATATTCTTAAAAAATATATATATTCACATTTTTTTAAATAAAACTTTAATTGCGATTTTTCTAATCTATCGATTATTAATATCACATTAAAATATGAAATTAATGTAAAACAGAAGATGATGAGAGGGGTGTGGGTCACGGATGGAGTACATTTGATTAGGACTTATAAGGTAAAATAACCAAACTTCTCCTATAGACATTGTGATATATCAAATATTCTCTCTCTCTCTCTCTCTCTCTCTCTCTATATATATATATATATATATATATATATATATATAACTAAAGCAAATAGAAAATATAAATTCTTTACTTGATACATTATTAAATTTACAATTCTAATGTTTTGACTCATAAGTAATAATAAATAGTAATTATATGATATACATCATATATATTTTTTTGAGATGGAAGATAATAATTTTCATTTATGAAATAGCAAATACAAGAGTAGCAATACATATAAAAAAAAATTAATGCTTACAAATCCATAATAACTTATATTGACATTAAATATGTTGAATTTGATTTGAGAAATAATAATCTTTTTTCATAAAAATATACCCATGTTGATAGAGTATTGAAACTTACCTAACAGCGGGAAACACACCTATGCTGAGTCACAATTCGATATTTTTATCTTCAAATGAGTACAATTGAATTATTGTAAAAAAACATATCAATCACTCTAATAATATTATAAATCACTTTCATAAAAGGATAATAATGACCTCCATACAAGAGGAATTACATTTCTATGAAAAAAGAACTAAAAACTCTCATTAGAGTTACAAAAAAAAAAAAACAAAACTATAAAAATCTATAAAAGTAAATATAAATTTGTATTTATTAAAATAAAAAATAGATAAAATAGTAAAGAAAATAATAAAATATGGACTATCACTGATGATTTAGCCAATGATAGCCCTAAAAAAATGAGCAAAGAAAAATGAGTTTTTTTAAAAAAAAATTGAAACAAAAAGACGGTAGAATAGTTAATAGACTCTCATAATTATCATTATATTTGATTCACCACACATTCTTTAGGTTCTTAAAAAAATATTATTCTCTTTTTTCAACCAACATCTTTTTTTACATAACTATAAATATTTAAATCTTATGCATTATTTAAATTTTTTACTCAACAATTTTTTTATTTTAATTATTAAATTTTATGAGAAATATATTATGGTATAATAAGATTGAACTAAAAAATATTAGAATTATATTAATTTTCTAGTATTATAATTAATTAATCAAATTATATTGATTAATTTATATTATAAAATTTAATAATGAAAATATTTTCAGTTAATAGAAAGTAAAAATTGATTTGAAAAGTTTGACATAAATTTAAAAAAATAAATTCAAATAAATATTAACATAATGTGCGAATCAATGATTTGTTCAATATAATATTTGTGACTAAACCTTTGATTTGCACTCATTTTGCATTTTTTTCCCCATTCTTTTATTTTATATAATCTTAAATGTATACTTTTCTGATATGTTTAAAGATATTTATTAAATTTACACATTAACTCCAAAAATTGAATTAAGAAAAGATTAAAAAATGACCGAACTCCTTAAACCATTATCCTTTTCTTGCTAGCTAGGCCTCTGTTTTGTTTTAATTTATTGTCATGCGTGGTCTAAAATAAAGGTCCTCTATTCCTCTCGTATCAAATTCAATAGGGAGATCCCTTCCTACACCAAACCCCCTTTCGAAGTCATGTAGTCTTTAGAGGACCAAAGTTTTGAAGCTCATAAATGCCTTGGATCTCCAAATGCAATATCTCAAAAAAAAAAAAAAAAAAAACATAACTTTATCAATTTGTGGTTCAAAAGCTATAAATATATAATACATTTTATAAAAAAAAAAAAATCTTCAAGGTCAAATATATGAGCTCCATATGGATCGATCCCATTTTGAAAAAGAGTGGGGAGAAAACTTTTGCCACCACACCACATAATAGGAGTAGAGGGAAGTGCAACCTTTATATGGACTCCAAATTTTCTTTAAGCAAATACGTTCACTAAAATTTATATTATTTTTCAAGTCTTGTTGTTGTCAACCGGTTGGTGTCAATTCTTGGAAGAAAAGGATTTTCCGCGAAAGAAGTGATTATTATTATTAACAAAATCACATATATTAGATACTAATCTTATTTAGTAGGCCCTATAAATGATCTTGTTAAGCATTCTTAGCACATGCATTGTTATCGAAAACAGTTAGTGGGTGTTGATATAAATCTCAGGCTAGAATATTTATATGAATTAGCTAAGACGTCAAGCGACTTAAGAGGACCACTAAATCATAACAGTGTAATATGCTGATTAAGTTATCATAATACACATTGTTAACTAGAAATTTTTTAACTCCAAAGTTTTAATTAATTAAAAGTTAATTAGATTCATGGAGCCTTGGACTATAGGAAAAGAAAAGGCTATACTATGGTCAAAAGTGTTATAGGTCCAAAATGGCTACAAGTTTAGAAAATAATTAATCTATGGGGGACCAGTACCATGTCTGAGATATGTGTTGTGTTTATAATTCAAATGAAGTGACACTGAAGATTATTTTGCTTACACTCAATTAATTAACTAAGAACATTGTTGGGTTGGCAATTAAATGACTGAGGTAAATGAAAAAAATTAACTTGCCTTGATCAATTAACCAACATTTTTGTACAAAAACAATTATATTATATGTTTTCCAAATGGTTGGTGAAGTGGGAAGTTAGACACCAATGATGAGAATAGTGGGACAGTAGGTGTGAGACTACCTGCTCCTGAGCGTTGACACAGGTATTTTCTTTGACAATAACCCTAAGATCATGAGCGTAATCATCATCTAACACCTTTTTTTGCCTTCTTCTTTTCGGGTTTGGCCGTCAGTATATTTATATATTAATTGCATATACATATTATATACATTTGATTTCTAACTCAAACATAAAAAGAAGAGAAATGAATACTCAAGCTAAAATAAGTGAACTGAATTTCATACTCGGTCTTATAAATACATATAACTTTTGAAAAAGCTAATTAATTTTACGTGAATGACCAATTGATCAACTTTAATTAATTGCAATAATAACAATGCATATTTTCGGTTATGAAAAAAATGTATGTACCTCTCACGAACTTTATTACAATTTTTGCAGGTAGGCATTAGAGGGGCATACGATGCCACTCACCAACCATGCAAGTGTATAACTAGTGCATATCGTATTAGCAGGCATGCAACCAGCTTAATTATGTTATGTGGGCAGCTACTACTGGCTATTTGGTCGGAGACCAATTTGGATTGGGTTTAAGTGTACACCACAAATCAATTGATGATTGGTTTACCGTACTTTATGAGTGTCTATGTAGAAGGGTACATGATGGGTCACAACAGTATTAATTGTTTGTCTCATGAGATGGAAGACTTGACTTTGAGCCTCAAATTGTTGTTGATGCGTTTAGCTGTTAGTGTTTGATTGCTAAGTGCTCAAGTGCTAACCTTGTTTTTTAGCTTGTTCAATTATTTTGGTAGCTATCGGAGATGGTAGACCATTAGTAGGACAAGGGTTTCTGAGACATGCTAAGCTGTCGAGGCTTTTCTATAATGAATGATACATCAATCCATAGATGCAATGGTACTGCAAGGAAATAATGTTCTAATCTGATAGTCACAACGCAATAGTCATTTCATTCAATCCCAACAAATTTTTGATACCATTCCTATCGATTGAATGAGATGAGAAATATGTGCATGTGACAAAATAAATTATAAATTATATTGATATTTAATCATTTTATGATGATATGTTTGTAGAAAAGTGATGTTAAGTTTGTAATTTGCTTCTTTAAACGTTAGCTTTTTGTAATTAAACACATATAATACAAACTATCATTTTCTCTAAACTTGACGAGTAGGATGATTGAGAAATTTTGATTGGAATCTATTGGTTTTGAAACAATTAATTTTAACTCATATTAATTTTAAAATAATTTAAATGTGAATAATTGAAAATATTAAATTAAGATCTAGTTTGATTAGATATGTTAATTTAAATTTAATTTAATAAAAATATTTTAAAAAATAAAATAAAATATTATTTAGACTCCATTTGTTTCACAAAAAATAACTTATTGAGGAAAATATTTTCCAAGCAATATTTTTTTGGTGTTTAGAATATAGTACAAAAAATTAATTTTCCTTTAGTTTATAAAATTATAACAAAATTTAAATCACAAAATATATGATTTATTTTTCATTTGTATGAGTTTGTTAAAATATGAAAAATGACTTTTCGTTTTCAAAATAAGAAATCATTTTCTTGAAAATAACTTAATTTTCTCTTTATCAGAAAATTATTTTTTATTAATCAATATTTTAAATACACCAAATAAAAAATGCAAAAAATATTTTCTTAAAAAATATTTTCAATCAAACAAACTAGCCCTTAGGATATTATTGGTAGGAGGTTAAAAGAATGAGAGTTAATAGTTACAAGAGTAATAATAAAAGTGTAACAATTAAGGGATAAAGAAAGAGAATACGATATAATAAGAGTGTAACAATTAAGGGATGTAGAAGGAGAATAAAATATTATAGAAGTAATAGTTAACTATGTTTAATTTTACATTAAAAATATAAGATTGATACTATAACTATTTATATTTATATTTAGTTGATATTATTTAATAATATTAATAATGATATGATAATTATAATTATTTTATAATATTATTTTAGTATTATTGATATATATTATATAATATTTATATATTATAAATAATTACTATATTACTAATATTTTTTATTAGTATATTAATATAATTTTATGAAAATCATATTATTACAATAGTAATATTGATATATTAGTAATAATTATTATATTAACAACTATTTATAATATTAATATTACTATTTTAATGATCTTTAGATTAGTAATTATTTTATATTATTGATAATATTTATTTATTTTTTTTGTAATATTCAACTTTATATTATTTATATTAACATTGATATAATTCAAGAAATAAAATTTGTTTATTCTCTATCATCCTACCTGTTTAACATACTAATGTAATAAGAGCATGTTAACAAAAATACATGAAAAGGAGAATTGATAGTTAAGAGGGGTTAATTGTTAATCTTCTTAACCTCTTACTAAATATAGATTAATTAAAGGAAATGATATAATGGGACAGTGGGATTATGGCCCCACATAAGCACTTGCAGTGGCATGGTGGCAAGCATGGAACGAGAAGTGGATACTTATTGATGATGATATGGTTAACTCACTGAATGACAGAACAGAAGAGGAGAAGCAAAGTGAGGAGATGAACTTTTTAGCGCACGTGATGGAGTGGCCTTGTGATGTCGCGCATGCACACGTGTGCTCCTCCACAAATCCCCATATCCATATTTCTCATCATTGTAAATAAATTGAAGCCTTGGGTTGTATTATACGCACCCCATCACTTCTTTTTTCTAATCCTTTTTGCTCTGATTATTTTTGATTAAATTGATCACATTGTGATGGTGCCAAACACCATTTAACTTTCCCTTGATAATCTAAAACTTTTCTTTTAAATGGAAAATGACACAAAATCTTTTACAAACATGCTTATATAGTTGGAAAGTTGAACTAAAACTTGATAATTAACTGCAGACATAATTTAATGTTAAAAATTTATTTTTCATTTATTTTGTAGTGAAAGCTATTGAAAGAGAGGGCTACTCTCTGTTTTATAGCTCACAATATTGTTCGACTTATTATAAGCCTCCTATGAATTAAAAAAATTGATAATTAACTAAAAAAATAAAAAAAAGAAATTGCAAGGTAATTTTGCAGAGTATATTTTGGGTTGACTATTATTATTATTACAATGTTCTTTCTTTATTTGTTCTTGAAAAAAGAGAAGAAATATGGAGCTGATCTTAATTAAAAACACTAAAATTCAGTTCAAAAGCTTACATTTTTATGATGAGTTGAGGCTCAAACTCTAAATAAGTTTTAATACAAACTCTTAATGATATATTTAATATAATGAATTTAACAGGATAGATAAAATGTAATATTATAAATAAATATAAAAATGGCTTATCAACTCTTCTTTATTTTTATCAAACATTAGACTTAACAAATACAATTTGTTTATTTTATTCAGTCCCATTCATTTTATTTTGTTCTGTTGAGTAAAAAAACAAATGCATAGTATTTGATTTAATTTTATTTTCAAATTCATTTTATTTGCAACTAATTTCTTATGAACTCATGTGCAAATGGATTTTGATGTTTGTTAGAAAAAATAAAAATAGAATTCATTTCAAATGAAATGAATTTTGTATTTGATTTAAGTATAAATTTTCAACAAAATATTTTTATTTTATAGAAATGTTCTTGCATTAATTTTTTAAAATTTTTACAAATATTAAAAAGACACAAGAAGAAGAGGAGAGAAAGAGTAGAGAGAAAAGAAAGAAAGAGGAGAGAGAAAGAAAACATAGAAAAAAATATTTTAACTAAGAATATTTTTATCACGATAAAAAAAACTTTACAACTTTAGAATTCATTTGCACATTCTATCAAATTTAATAGAATTTGATTTAGTTATAACCAATTTTAAGGATTTAATGAAATAAAATTTTCAATGAACTTTCATTTATACTAAACATATAAGATATAGATTATAGAAATAAATTCCACAAAACTATACCAAACACAATTTAGATATTATTTCAATCTTGTGTATTGTTTTAACAATGTGAGCTGATTTATGAAATAAATGCTTTCTCGACTTGATCAATCTCTTTAAGCTTGTTTTTTAAAATAATAAACAAATACACTTTTTAATAGAACCATGATAATTTATCAAATTTAAAATAATAATCAAGGGATACACTCTTTTATTTTGAGCCAATATTCATTAATATGTGTGGTTTTTTCTAACTCTAATATGCGGATGAAAGCAAATTAAAGATTCAACAAAACAAAAGTAAATGCCAATTGATATTTATAACAAAAAATAAAAAGTGAAATTCATCCTTTTATGTGCTTTGTGTCTGTATATAATAATTCATATACTTGCATATGATATAAGCATCTTGTAGAAAAATTGGATAATGTCTCAATTGCGACTTCTCCCATAATAAAAGTTGCCCCCTTATTGCCTAGCAAAAGAATCACGACCACTCACCACTTGACACTTGTACTTCACGTCACGTGTGGCCACGTCATCTTTGCCATTTTCAAAATGACCAAAATGACCATGGTGATTGAATTGAAAATTTCTTTTGGTATGGGCATTACTGGAAAGCATAGAAAATAAAGAGCATGCAAGGTAGCTTTAACAAAAGAGGTGTGGTGCGGGGAGCAAAAACAGAAAGTTAAAATGAGAGAATTTTGGTGATCCCAAGAAGATTATTGTAGGGAATTTCTTAACAGTCTGCAGCTTTTGCTTTTTTTTTTTTTTTTCTCTTTGGAAAGAGATATACACATTGAGAGAGCTTAGAGTTATCAACTTTATGTATACATCCCATTAATTCCTTTCTTAATCCTACCACTATTTAATCTATTTGTTTTCTTTTTTACTTTTGGTAGATAAGCCTTTGAATTCTCCACTTCCCAACCTTTAAAAAATTTAATATCACTAAATCAGATTACAGTCACATAAATATGTGGTGTCGTTATATAAAAATTTTAAATTATATATAAAATTTATTACTTATTTATAATAAATTTAGCAACATTAATAAAATTATTATTTAAATACGTAAAATTATAATAATTACGATATCATAATACTATACCACATACAATATTCACCCAAATCAAAAGCTCATTAATCATAAATACTATTATTTGAAAATGTTTAATTTTTACATTATAAGACACATATTGACACTATACCTCACATATTGCTCAATCAATGTCACTTTTCTTGGCAAGAAAATAATGGGTTAGTTAAGTTCATTATCCTTTCTTTTTGTGTTTTTGTTTCTTTCTTTCGGGCAACCAAGTGGCTATATATTTTCATAGTTGGATCTGCTTCGAAATTTTTGGCAATATGTGCCTGAAAAGTAGCGCTGGAAGAATCGTGCACAGATTAAGAAGGCTTTCTCTTCTTTTTATTGTAGAAAGACAGAAACAACAAAGACAAGTCTGTATTTTCAGGGCAAGAAACTTGCTTGCTGTGATTATTAGCTGTTGATGTGATCGATATGGAAATTATTAGATAGAAAGGCACTTGTGGACGAGCACTACTTGAACCATTCAAGAACAACACTGCTTGAATCATTGAGCTGCTCTACTTCAATACTGAAATTTGTCTAATGTTTACGTTGGAGAACTAAAAAATAATCTTTCGTTAGCTTTATATGTTTTAGATATACTTTACGTATCATGTTTCCTCATGTATATGATTAAGAAGATCTGGCAGGCCACGACTACCATCAAATGATAATGATTGCTATGATATGATGGATTAATATAATCAAATAAACCAAAAAGCCTTTCCATTAGGGATGTTGATGTTAATTAATTACTAACTAATTGTATTACCTTTTGATTTTTTTCTTTTTTCTTTTTTAGAAAAAGAAAGGATTGCTTTAAAGAATGGAAATGGAAAAAAAGTCATTTGTATAGGTAAAATATAGGTGAGATTTCACATGATGCTTCAACTATAAAGCACTGTATAATCACAAGTCATGGCCAGGCCAGCCATGCCCTACCACCAATGCTTGCCATCTTATTCTAAATGCTATTCCCTATTGGATTTTCTTCATTGATAATTGATACCATAACACTAACAAATCCACTATCTGTCCATTCACTTGCTATCTATGTTGCATGAAAACTTTAGTTGAATCATGTTTTGACATTTTGAATATGTTTCCACATTTCAAAAACTTTGGTTTTCTTTCAAATTTTCTCATCTACATTTTGATAAAATTTTCTTTTTAATTTTGTTACATTTTTATTTCCATGCTATATAATTTGTTATTCAAAAACTTCTAAAGTTGGCAATCACATTGATATATTATTTAGGTTGTTACTAATATTCTTGATCATATAAAACTAAGACTATCTATTTGTTCCTTCGAATCTTCTCATACTATATGAACTTGCCTGACTACTATCTTGCTCATTTCATATATAGTGAAAAAATTGATCGTACTATTCTTATTTTTGAACATTAATTAGTTCAAATTAGCAATTTCATAGCTTTAGAGACTATTCTAGTAAATATTGCACTGTGAGCTCAAATATCATTCACCGAAGAATGAGGTTCATATATATATATATATATATATATATATATATATATATTATGGCTAATTAAAGTCAAAGAATTGGTGTTGAAGAACATATGGTTCAGGCTTTTGTCCTTTCACGTATAGAAGACTTGACTAAATATACCTAGTTTGATTGGACACATACCAAACTAGTTCAACTCCTATAAATAGATCTGACAGTGACAAATTAATTAAGATTACATAAAAAATGTGGTTATAAATAGTAAATTGCAGCGACCGTAGGTTTCCACATCAAGCCTAGTATCTAGTGGTAAGTTAATTTGATCAAAGTGAAAGATGGGAAGAAATTTTGGTTTGAGTCTTTATCCCATATAAAGCAAGTATTGTAGTCGGTGATTGACCCCATAATAGTTAATTTGATGTTACTTCTAATCTTGGAAAAAAAAAAATTAGGTCGGCATTTGCTGCGCGAATGCCTGAGAAAATGAAGTTTTTGATGGATACCCTGATAATGAAATCAAATTTGTACTGAAGCTTTTGCTGCTTCTGTATCCCATGAGTATGAGAGGGACATTTTTTGGTATAATTGATGAAAGAAAAGAGCTGCATGGAACATATAGTAAAAAAATAATACTAATAGTGATTAAAGAAATAGTCCCGTTTTCTTTTTCCTATGATAAGTAAATTTATTTTGTTAGTTAATTTACCCATTAATCGAAATTAAATCTCTAAGTAGCTTTGAAAACAAATCACTAATTTACATATTCACATGATATATTTAAATAAATTTACATTTTAAAGTATTTATCACAAAAAAATTAAATTCAGATAAATATTTAATAAATTTGCTGGATCGCTAGAATTAAGTTGTGGATTGCAGATGATAAGCGTGCGTGTATAGGAGCTAATCAACATTTTTTTTTCTCTCCTCTGAGTGTGTGAGAGTCTTTTCTTCTCTTGCTATGTGCAAGCTTTTGGCTGGATTGATCGTGTGAAACTGGAGTGTAGAATAGAAGGATTTAACAGATTCCATGAAAAGCGTTCGCCTATCCCGTGAGGACGAGGATAATGATGTCGGTGAATCTGCTGCTGCGTATACATACGAGTTTTGTTTGTTGGGAAAATTTATTGGACCCAGGGCTGTGAATGCTAATGCAATGCAGAATAGCTTATCAGAACTGTGGCAACCAGTTAAGGGAATGTCCTTTGAACTCCAATATGCTCCTCTGTTCCAGTTGTGTTCTTGATAATGGCCCTTGGACTTTTAACCAGCAGTTGTTGGTTCTTGCTTTCTATTACGGGGATGTTGTCCGCAACGCTGTCCCAATGAATTCGGTGAATTTTGGATTCAGGTGGAAAACTTACCCCCCCCCCCCCCCCCCTCGGAAGGCTGTAACTGAATCCATGGCTAAGCTAATTGGAAATGCTATTGGTTCTTTCATTGCATGTGATGTTAGAGCGAGACAGTCGAGAAAAAGCATGAGAGTTAGGGTTTTAGTTGACATTACACAACCTTTGATGAGTGGAATAGCAGTATATGGTTAGCTTTCTGCCATGAGAAGCTTCCCTCCTTTTGTTTTGGTTGTGGTTTGATTGGAAACTCAGATTCGAGATGTGAATTCCTAATGGACCATCCAGAAATTGCTAGTCAACCTAGGCCTTAGTCTGCAGCGTTAGGTGCTGTGTCTGGACGGGCACGAGTTCAGGCAGCGGCAACAAGTAACCGGTGGATTCGTGGCGCTGGATGCAGGTGGTAACGCAGAAAGCGATAGGGGGAATCAGTTATGCTACATTCAAAATTTCACGTGAACTTGGGAATAAAGTGGCGGTTGCAAATTTAAATATTGAGACAAACCAGCAAGTGCATGATGGAGTTGGGCCGCTTGCTTTAATAACTACAGGGTCTTCTGTTGCTGGGCCTTCAACTGAACCGAGATCAGTCCATAAAAAAAGGAAAGCAGCAGAAGAAAATCAGGTCCAACGGTCAGCTACAACATTTGAAGCAAACCTCTCGCATCCAGTAGACATGGACGTTAATTTAAACCAACCAGCGGCGAGTCCTGTTTTGCAGGCTCGCCGATCGCAATGAATCTATTAATCTGGAAATGTAGAGGGCTTGGGACCCTGCTACAGTTCGGAAGTTGAAATCCTTTGTTAAGGAAAGACGCCCTAATGTACTTTTTTTTATTGAAACAATTTGTGATTCTAATAAATTTGACAGTGTTCGGTTAGAAGTTGGTATGAGCAATGGTTTTACGGTTCCTAGTGTTTCTGGTTGTGCTCGGCTTAGTTTATTATGGATGAATAACATTGAAGTGGACATTACCTCTTACTCACATAATCACATCGATATGATTATAGTGATGGTGGGTTTTGCAGATTGGCGGTTTACGACATTTTATGGGCATCCTAATTGCAGTCGGAGATCAGAGTCATGGGATTTCCTTCGACAGCTGAGTTTAGTATATTCTCTACCATGGCTTGTTGGGGGGGACTTTAACGAGATTCTTTTTGAATCAGAAAACAGAGGTGGAGGGGTGCACCCCCACTATTTGATATCTACTTTTAGAAACGTGTTGTCAGACTGTTCTCTTTCTGATTTGGGTTATACTAGTTATGATTTTACATGGGAGCGTGATAGAAATTCTCAAAACCTGGTGGAAGAGAAGCTTGACCGTTTTGTTGCACTCAGGACTGGATGGATACTTTTGTTGACTATCGGGTGGTACATGGTCAGTCATCAACTAGTGTTCATAGCCCAATCTTCCTCAGTTGTTTCACTCGCTCTCACAAGAGTAATGGTCATCGTCAGCTTAGATTTGAGAAGATCTGGTTGCAATATGAAGAATTTCAGGAGATTGTTGCTTGGGGTGCCAATGACATCACGTACTCAATTGTCTCGTTATTTGCAAGTTTTGAACAAGTGGGAACGACAAAAGTATTCAAGTTTAATCCAGGACGTTAAAAGTTATCGAGACCGTATATCCTTGTTAAAGCAATCCGCGTTGACTTATTACAGGCAAGAGGAAATAGTTTGACTCAGAAAATTTATGTTTTGTTAGAAAAGGAAGAGATGTATTGGAAGCAACGAGCTAAAATTCACTGGCTTCAAGAGGATGATAAAAACACTACTTTTTTTCATCAAATGGCCACACAGAGAAAGCGTGGTAATACGCTTAGAGGATTGTATGATTATGATGATGAACAATGGATCATGGATAAACAAGAAATGGGTCGAGTTGCTGTTAATTACTTTGAGAAGGTTTTTGACTCAGTTGGGGTGCAGATTGATGATCAAATCTTTAACGGGATTAGTAAGAGAGTGACGGTTCAGCAAAACACTTTGTTATTGTAGCCTTTCAAATCAGAGGAGATTTATCAAGCTCTTATGCAAATGGATCCCAACAAGGCTCCTGGTCTAGATGGGATTACAGGCTCGTTCTATATTCAATGCTGGAATTTTATTGGAGATGATATCACCAGTGTCTGCTTGTCAGTACTAAATGGCGTGGTTTTCCCGGAAAACTTTAACGATACCAGTATTGTTCTTATACCGAAAGTTGCTAATCCTGTTCGCATGACAAAGTTGAGACCAAGTAGCTTGTGCAATGTGATTTACAAATTGGTTTCAAAGGTGGTGGTTAACAAAATGACGAACATTCTCCCTTCATTGATTCAGGAGGAGCAGAGTGCATTCGTTCCCAATAGGTTAATTACTGACAACATTCTATTGGGTGTTGAATCTTTACATTCTATGAAGAACAATTTGCAGGGTTGAGGTGGCATGGTAGCAGTTAAACTGGATATGGCTAAAGTATATGACCGTTTGGAGTGGCCTTTTATTCAGCATGTTCTCGAGGTTTTCGAATTCGCTCAACAGCGGGTCAGTTGATTATGAGATGTGTTACATAAATTACTTATTCTGTCTTGCTGAATGGTGTGTCGGTCGGTGATGTTCAACCTAAGAGAGGGGGTTCGACATGGAGATCCATTATCCCCTTTTGTTTTCATTCTTTGTGCTGATGCATTATCCAGTATGATCTCTACGGCTGCTTGTCAACACAGACTTCATGGTTTATGCATTTCTCCGAATGCTTCTCCTATTTCCCATTTATTTTTCACTGATGATATCTTGGTTTTCACTAAAGCGAACCCCGCAGAGGCTAATGAGTTGAAGCTACCTCTCAGATTGTATGCAGCTGCCTTGGGACAATTGCTTAATCCAGCAAAGTCAAACACTTTCTTTGCATCAGCAGTTTCTCAACGAATACGTGTCTCATATGTAGCAGCTCTTGGAATAGGGAACACTGAGTTTATCAGGGCTTATCTTGGGCTTCCATCTATGGTGGGCTGATAAAAAAGAGTGGTTTTCAGTTTTTTATGGTATAAGTTTGTGAGGAAACTTGCAGGTTGGAAGGGACGCACCTTATCTTTAGGGGAAGGGAGGTGATGATCAAGGCTGTCATGCGAGCACTTCCAACCTTTACATTGAATGTATTTCAGATTCCAACATCCACGGCAGATGAACTCCAGAAGGTAATGAATTCTTTCTAGTGGGGAGATAGGGAAGGGGGTCACAAACGTATCCATTGGGTATCTTGGGAGAAGTTATGTTTGCCAAAGGCGAGGGGTGGCTTAGGTTTCCGACGGTTCATGGAATTCAATCTTGCTTTCTTGCAAAACAATATTGGCGTCTTATTCATAATCTTTTTACGCTGACTGCTAGGGTGTTTAAAGCTAGATACTATTTGAGTACTAGCATTTTGCAGGCTCTTAAGCCAAAGAATTTGAGTTACTGTTGGCGTAGTTTTCTGCTGCTTTTCCTTTGCTAGCAAACGGTTTGGTTTGGTATGTTTGAGATGGAATGAGTATCTGGATTTGGGATAACCAATGGTCGTCAATGTCAACATCTTTTAAGGTAATGACTCCTAAGCCATTGAATTGTTCAGTTAGTGAAGTGGCGGATCTTATATTGAGTCGAGAGTGGAATGTTGAGTTGGTGAAGCAGAATTTTGTGCCTTGTGATGCCGATCTTATTTTTGGGTATTCCATTGAGTGAAGTGAACAATGAAGACTGCTATGGTTGGTATTATTCATTAGATGGATTATATTCGGTTCGGTCTGGGTATAAGTTGGCCATAGAACCTTTGAAGACATCTGTTGCAACTAGTAGCACACAATGGACTATTTGGGAGGACTTGTGGCTAATAGAGGCTCCAGTGCGTCAACTTTATATGATTTGGGAGATGGCGGCAAACTATTTACCTACTCGAACTGATCTATTAGCTAAACAAGTGAGCGTAGAGCTGGTTTGTAACATGTGTAATAGGGAGGTAGAGCCCACTGTTCATATATTTCGGAAGTGCTCCTTTAGTGAAGAATGTTTGACCACTTGTCGTTTGGCTTTGCCTTCTGGTTCAGATCATTTTGGTACAGCGTACGAGTGGGTGGTCGAAGTTTTTTAGGCTTTGGGCAAAAAGGATATCTTCGTTGCAGTGTGTGACGCCATTGGGTATCAATGAAATAAAGTGGATTGGGTAGTGAACGGTGTAGTGCTGTCAATGCAGTGCAGAGTGCTTTATCTACATTAGAGAGTTATCTTAAACGTAGGGTGACTCATACTCCTCACGGCATCGTTCATGGAATGTTTGTAGGAGCGATAACGTTAGGTGGCAAAGACCAGGGTTTGGGGAACTTAAGTTGAACATTGATGCTGCCCTTAATGAGGAGAATCAACGAGCTGCTGTTGGAGCGGCGTTGAGATCTCATCAGGGCCAGGTTGTAGCTACTATGTCTGCTCTGTTAAAGGTGTTGGGTAGTCCAGAATGAATGAAGGCTCTAGCATTAAGGTGTGCGTTGAGATGGACACAACAACAGGGTTGGTCAATTAGTGTTGTTGGGACAGGGTACTTGTCTCTGGTTCGAAGGGTGAGAAGGTTTCAGTCCCAGAATACACAAATGGATTTGATCCTACGTAACATTCTTCAGTACTTATCTTATCCAATGATTCTCAACCAAGTCTGTCGTACTGCAAACTCTGTAGCTCATAATTTAGCAAAGTTTGCTTGTTCCAGTGAGAGGCTAGCATATTGGTTGGGCTCACTCCCAATCTATGCCACAGACTGTCATGTTAATGATGTTCAGTTTTCAGATTGAGGAATAAAACTTTGGGTTTTCTCTTAAAAAAAAAAGTTTTGGGTTGCAATTTTCGTTGTTAGACCCAGTTTTCATCGTTAAATTATTTAAGTTATTAAAAAAATCCTAAATTTAATAATAATTATCTGAACATGTTTCCCACTCCACGTGTTACAAAATCTCATATTATTAGTAAGCATTGGAGTACTGAGCTTATAAATAAGTAGGTCAAGTATGGGCCTGCTACTTAGCATGGTCCAGGTTCTGCATCTGATTAAACAAACATGAACAAGGCCCATTCTCTTAGCTTCCAACTCTGATTGGGCTGGATGGTGCACCGTGGCGGCACTAGCTAAGAAACTGAATCGAATTAACTGATTTTGTATTTGATTTAAATTTTTCTAAAATAATTTTTCTAAAATAATTTAATTATTAATTAGATTCAATTTAATTTTGAAAAATTAAAATCAAATTATTAATTAATTTTATATTAAAAGAGTTTTATAAATAAATGATACAAATATTTTTTTATATTAAAAATAAATTATATATATATATGTATAATTAAAATAATGTTAATTTATATTAAAAAAATTTTAACAAAATATATGTTTTAAAAGAATTGAATCAAATATGATTTGATTTATAAAAGATTTTAATTCAATATGGTTTATATAAATTTAAAATTTGACTAATTCAATTTTAATGAAAACCGAACCGTCCGATGAACACTCGAGCACTAACCAGTTAATTAAAAAAAAAGAAAAGGCTACTTGCTTGTTGGAAATAGACGTAGGCTCAAATTAATTAAAATAATAATAATTTATTTGACATATTTCATGATTGCAAAATTTCTCAGTCCAAATTAATTTAAGAAAAATATTATTATTGCATTTAATAAAATATATGATATAATTTGTTATAAGATATACTAAAAGCATGTATGAAAAACGTTTTTAGAAAAAAAAAATCACGTCATTGCGCCAAATTAGCGAAAATTGATGATGTTAAATATTTATTTAATTGTAGCTCCAATTTTAAAAAACATGAAATCATAAAATATCTTTTTATAATTTGCCCAAAAGAAAAAAAAAAAAAAATCTATTCTTGTCATATAGTTTGAAAAGAAAAGCTGATCTGAACCTACTCCAACAACGGAAACATGTCTTTAGCTTCTTAACTTCTAATAACAAAGACAAGAGAAGCAAATATTGTCATATTGAATGGAAACGAATGTAGCGGTTAAATCATCATCTATAGCATACATCATATTTAAGAGTTTATCATGTTTATATATTCTACTCCCTAAAACTATATAATAAAAGAGGTTAGAATTTTCTTGTTACATGTTAGGAAAATTCTTGGTTATAATATATGTAGCAAATAAAGTTAGGAAAATTCTTTGTTACATTATATATAGCAAATAAAGTTATGCATCAAGTTAATTAAAAAATAAATAACTAATTATTTAAATAAAAATTATTATTATATTCATAATTATTTATATTTAAATTTTTTAATAAATATAAATTAATATATTATAAGATTTTTTCAGCCCCTTGTATCTTAAAAAAAAAAAAAAAAAAAAAAAACCCAAAGAACCGAGATGAGTTTCCTGGCCAAATACTTTGAATGGATATTTGTCTATATAATAATATAAATCAAAAGTTTATTACATGTGCTATATAATAAAAATGTCTCTTTTTCTCTCTGTCATATATTTTTTTGATACACTTTTTTTTTAAAATTTTTTTATCTTGTTTTATCTTTTTTTTCTTTTTCTAATAAATAAGATTTTTATTCTACACAAATAATTTTGGATATATATAATTTGCTTAAATTAATGATTATTTAATTTATGCTATATATATAAATCTGAATATAAAATAAAAATTATAAAAAATAATATAATAATAAAAATATAATTATATTCAAATCTTCAATTAAAAATAAAAGAATATAATAATTTATGATTAATTGTAATATATTTTATATTTAGTATATAAATGAATCTACAATTTACTGATAATAAATCTACAATTTATACCAAAATGAACCTATAATTTATAAAAAAAAATAAACCTATAATTTAATGATAATAAATTTATAGTTTATACCAAATGAACCTACAGTTTACAAAAAATGTACCTATAGTTTATTAATAATGAATTTATAATTGATACAAAAATGAATCTGCAATTTACAAAAAATAAGCTTACAGTTTAAAACTTGTATATTTAAACTCATCAATCTATAACATGTAACAAATAAACCACAAAAAAATATAAAAATTTATTTACTAATATTAAACATAAATTAAATTATAATATTTAATATAATTTAATATATCAATATAATATAATATTTAATATAATAAATTAATATAATAATATAAATTATATATAATAATTATATATAATGACATAAATAATATAATTGTAATAATAAAATAATATAATATTATAATATAATATCATTATCTTTAATATAATTATAATAATTATAATATAATTAAAGAATATAAAATAATTATTGATTAATATAATTACATATTGTATTAATATAGTTATATTAATATAATTATATATAATATATAAAATTGTAATATATATATATATACACACAAATCTCATTTATAAAGAAAAGAAAAAAATGAAACAAAAAAAAAAAGGAAGAAAACTGTAGAGAAGAGATGTTGTCCATATTGCTATATTAAAAGAGGCGCGCGTGTTTTTTTTCTCGTTTGTATTATGGGCCTTTGATCCATATTATTATATGAATAAACATTTATGATATAATTTACCCCTTAAACATCTTGAAATGAAACCAAAAGAGACGCGCGCCTTTTTTTTTTTTTTCGTTCGTGTTATGGACCCTTGATCCATATTATTATATGGATAAAGATTTATGATATAATTTACTCCTTAAACATCTTGAAATGAAACCAGCAGAGAAAGGGAAAAGCAAGCTCTTGAGGGAAAATAAGAGGATGATAGATAAGTCTATTAGAGAGATAGAAAGGGAAAGGCAAGGTCTTCAAGCTCAAGAAAAGAAGCTGATCGTGGAAATTAAGAAGAATGCTAAACAAGGACAGATGATAAAATGTGTCTTTAACTTGTCCGTGGATTGAATTGTATGATTTCTTGTGGGTACATTCTCATTTTGTGAATTATATGTGCAATGAAGCATTGCAGGGTGAATAAAGGTTGTTACCTTTTGTAAAAAATAACAACATTGAAGTTTTGATCGTTTGGTCTCATCAGCCCCTGGGACTTGTCTCTGATGATTAACATACTTTGTACTTCGGTTACTGTACCTTATGAAAATGGGAAAACAACTTACTACATTTTGTGATGATATGAATATCTATTGAGTCTTAGTGTCAAAGACAATTGACTGAATGCTTAGATAGCATGGCATTGCCAGTTTTCCATGCTTTTTGGTGATGTAAAGTCAAAGTGCTGCCTGTATTAGATTTTAGCAGAAACAGTAATGGCACTGCCTAAGTTTTCCCTTTTAAGTTTCCTGATATCGATCTTGTGTTGGATACTATAAAGTTTTTATAACATCAACCCAGTTTAAGCTTCTGTTATTAGTTCTTAAGCAGTTGTATGAGGCTTCTTGGGGTTCAAATAACTCAGTATTTTCTATGCCTCAAGCTCCTATCATGGCTACTTTATCAATATTTATTATGTAAAGGCTTATTGGCAGCTCTGTCTCCACATTGATCAATTTGTCTTTTATATCATTGTCAAAATTGCGTATGAAGGACATATACTCCCACATCAAAGATTTATGGCTGCCAGCTAGCTTCATCTTTGTAACTGAATAGTTGGACTTCGCTTTCATTTCAGGGAGCTGTGAGGGTAATGGCAAAAGACCTTATAAGAACTCGACATCAGATTGAAAAATTCTATAAGCTTAAGTCACAACTCCAGGGTGTGGCATTAAGAATCCAGGTGTGGTGTTCTCCATTCTTTGCATGTGTTCATATTGCAAAGATTCTTACGCATTCTCCCTCCTGATTGATAATCAAAAACTTCTTAATAAGGATCATTCTGGATCAGGCATATCCATTTATGTTGGCATTTCTAGTTCTGTGTACTATTCCAATCACAGCATTGAGAGAGTGAAAAAAGGATTAATCTGCTTCTGTTATAGTTTGTTAATGTTGATAATGGATCCAAATCCATGTTTTATTTGCAACTTACTGAAAAAGATGGTATTTAAGGTTCAACAATTAATTTGCATTTCAAAGAAAAAGCTTGATTATCTGAAAAAACATAATAGCCGAATTTCAATAAACATATATTTTTCCTTTCTGTTGTACAGAAACAGAACAAATTTGTTGCTGAATATTAGACGCTGACTATTTTATGTCCATTTATTGGACATTTTGAAGTATGATGTTCTTTGATATTTGAACAGATAACCAGGAGCAGTTTGCTGTATGATTTCAGTGATGAACACATGCACAGGCTTTTGCAACTTTTAATGTGCAAAAATTAATTTATTTTTCAGACCTTGAAATCAACTCAAGCTATGGGGGAGGCCATGAAAAGTGTCGCAAAGGCAATGGGCCAGATGAATAGGCAGATGAACTCGCCATCACTGCAGAAGATAATGCAAGAGTTTGAGAAGCAGAGTGAAAAGATGGAAATGGTTACTGAGGTGATGGGTGATGCTATTGATGACGCTTTGGAAGGAGATGCAGAAGAGGAAGAAACAGAAGAGCTTGTAAATCAAGTGCTTGATGAGACTGGAATTGACATCAACAATGAGGTATATTCATTCCACTCGTCTCTCTCTGATCAACAATCGTGTTCTCTCAAGAGATGAAACTTGTTGGCCTTCTATATTAAATTTTGGTGGTTTCTTTAATATGCAGCTTGTGAGTGCACCCTCAGCTGCTGTATCTGCACCAGCCGCAAAGAACAAGGTGGCCCAAACTGAATCAGCTGAGACTCATGAAGAGAGTGGGATAGATGATGATTTACACGCAAGATTAGATAATTTAAGAAGGATGTGATTTTGGAGATGATGAGAGGGAATGGCTTTGGGTTGGCTATATGGACAACATTGGTTATGTAACGCTTGTGTCTGAACTTGCGTGGTTAATATAATTGTGCGGATTTGGGTTTCTTTTTGTAGATAGTATGGTTGGTATTTCTGAAAATTTCTTATGTTTCTAAGCTTTGTTGCCAATGTGTTAACTTTCATGTTTCCTGCAAACACAGAACTATGATTGTTGAATATTGTGTTTTAATGGATATCTTTCCAGAAAAAACTGTGTTCAATATGGAAGAGCTGGCGGTTATATTATATATAGAAACACAAAAAGTTTGTACCTTCCAAGAATTGTATTGAAGAGCTCACGGTGATATGTAGAAACACAAAAAATTTATACCTTCCCAGAATTGTAGCTTTTGTTATACTTTTCTTTCATGGTTTTTATTTGTTGGATAAGAAATTAACCCGGTGGAGGAACTCAAGATGAAATTCTAATATCTAGCAGGCCATCCATGGAGTTATCTGTTGGCAATACTGCATCATCAGAATCCAATCGGTGAATTGATGTGCGGCAAAGTGGACAACTAGAATGCGAGTAAACCCACATGTCTATACAAGGAGAGTGAAATGAGTGCCTGCAATGCGAAAGCCGCCGAACATATTCCTCATCCTCAAAATCTGAGAGACAGACAACGCATTCTTTTTCAGAAGGTTCTGTTGAATTTTCTATCGCTTTCTTATACTTGAATGCTGAAGCTGAATATGGATTCAGGTTCAGTGAAACACTGCTCTTGTGCTCTGCAGGGCCAGTTAATCCCGGTTGAGATAACTGGTGATGTGATGTGCGCCACCATCCAGTCATTACTAGAGTATAGACTGCAAATGCAATGGCAATTGTTCCAAACAGCACGAGGCCATACCAGAGGATAGACATGGTTTCTTACTTGTTGACACTAATCCCAGAAGGATGTTGATCAGAAGGATTATCAATATGGTAGATGAGGCTTGCAACTTTGATGAATGGTGGAAATGACTCGAGGTTCCAGGTTTTGGTGCTATGCTTCTTGTAGTTGAAAACCTCTCCCATCCAACCAAGCGAAACTTCCAAAGAGCATAGCAGCACAGCAGGTTGGAGACATGAGGAGTCTGTTTGGTCACAGGTTGTGGGGAAGTTATTGCAATAAATTACTAAATTCCTAGGAAAGCCGTCTGAGATTCTGGAATCCCAATAAGACAGCGGTCATCCTCATTTAGCCTAAATGGTATCACTTGGACAAGGAAATAATCCACCTCATCTTCGACTGGGACTAGTCAAATTTCTCTCTGTAGATAATTTTTCTTGGACAATTGCGGAATATGACTATATTGCTAAAGGAAGGTGCCTAATCACTACATTCAACTCAGTTTCCTCTTGTACGCAGCAAAATTAGTCCTGTAAATAAATCCAGCCGTTCGTGAACCAAATTGGATTCAATAATGGCTTGACCAAGTTCATTAATGTTTGTAAACGGCTAAAGGATCAAATAAGTCCCCTAATTTGTAACAGAGTGATAAATGAGGATAAAATGAACTTTTTCATCAAAATTATCCTCGATCTTATATTATTTTTCTTTGATTTTGTATTATTTTATCATAAAAGTTTAAAATTATAAATGTAATTTAATAATTATAAAAACAATTTTTTTAAGAGGGAAAATGAGAAAAATAAAAAATAATATTAAAAATGCATAACGATTAGAAAACGCATTTAAGAAACTACACTTAGTTGTATTTCAATAAAAACACAGTTTTTCTCAAACCTCTAAATCTTTAAATCCCTTTAAATAATCATAAATTCTTAAATCCCTAAAATATAGTTTCACTATTTTTTCTAAATCAAAGTCGATTGAGTGAATAACATGAAAGAGTGTTGCCTTCATGAAATAATAATTTTATGCGTTCATCCAATTGCAGCCTATATATGAAAAAATAGTTTGAGTAGGAGTATAATATTGTACAAAAGTACATTTATTACAGGAAAAGAGCACCACTAGTGACTTAAAGTGAGCCGAATTCAGGTTGAAAATTTTATTCTCACCCTAATTATAAGGTAAAAATGAAGGAAATTAAAATAATTTTATCAATTTTGAAATACTTCTAAACCTAAAGGCAGAGTTTCATTAATTTATTTATCAATAATCTAATCACTTTTGAAGTTCTTTCTAAGATAGGATGGGGAATTTTCGCCATTCTTCATGGGACGGGGATGAAATTACACGCTTATATATTTTACATTATATATATGTGTGTGTGTGTGTGTATGTATTCATATATATATATATATATATTTATTAGTTTTTAGCATAAAAATTTTATTTTATTACGTAATAAATTTTATTTTTTAAAAACAATTTAAAAATAATGGAAAGAATAAAAATATTTACTTTGTGATGAATTTTCGTGGGGCGAGGAGTCCCAACGAAAGATAAAATAAGAAAAAATTTTTCCCATTAGGAAAGTGAGACAAGGGATGAGGGATAGTCTTCGCCTCGTCTACTTATCATTGCTAAGCTAGTGTCATTCTCAATCAATATTTTAGACTTTATGATACAATAGTACAATATAGAAGTAATTTTGATGAAATAATACAATATTAAAGGTAATTTTAACTAAATAATATAAAATCAAAGGTAATTTTAATGAAAAAATTCATTTCTTCTTTTTCGTCCTCATTTGTCATTATGTTATGACTTCAGGGACTTATTTGGCCCTTTAGCCATTTGTAAACAAATGACTTTTAAGTTTAATTATGAAGCTCTTTCTTAACCTCTATTATTAATATTTTTTAGCTTTTATAATATATACTTATAACACAAAATTATATATGATGTTATCATTTTAATATTTTTGTTATTATAACCTAATGTTATTAAAAAGATTTAGATTCATAAATTATATATATATATATATATATATATATATATATATATATATATATATATATATATATATAT
>CATIWR010022850.1:0-43944 GCA_949677035.1 Omphalea diandra | reverse complement strand
TTCCCAATAGTAGTAAGTAATTTCAATTTTCAGTCATATAGGATTAGTCAATTACAATTGGCAATTAAAAATTAATATATAGTCCCAATAATATAAAATTGAGCAACAAAAAACAGAAAAAAGAGAGAAAATAAAGCATTCCAACAACAAAAAAGGAAGAAAAATTAGAGAAAAATATAGGAGAAATAATATAAAAATAGAGAGAGAAAATTAGATAGAAAAATTAAAAAAAAATTAATAATGAGTCAACACCCGATTTTACATCCGATTTTACCGATTTTAACGAGTCAAAACTCGATTTCACCCGATTTTACCACAAATCCGATTTTATATACGATTAAAATCGTTCACGTGATTTTGACTCGTAAAATCGTACGAGTCAACTTGCGATTTTGACAACTATGGGTGGTGCACCCTGAATTGTTTCTTCTTTAACCTGCATTATGAATTGGAAAGTCAACAAAAGCAACATTCAATATCAAAAAAAAAAAAAAAGTCTATGATTGAAAACATATTACTTGATATTGATTCTAGATATTCCTAAAGCAACTAGTTAAGATAGCTTTTCCTTTACCTCCTCTTGCCAGGAATTACTTTTATCCTATTAAAAAATCTCATTCAATATAAAAACATGTTTAAAAATCAAGGTAAATGCAAATAGGAGTTTCACTTATAGTCTTGGTGTTTTGGATGGTTGTGTACTCCTAGTAGGAGGCTGATGTGAAAATATGGGTTATGTGCTAAGGTGGAGAACTAGGTTGTATCTATTAAGATGGATAGTTAGGCTGGGTTTACTAAGCTAGATAATTAGTTTGTGTCTGGTAAGACTAAGAGTCAAAGTTTTCAAACTTGGACAACTTTTTCTGTTATGACCTTTTTTAAAGCATGCTTGATAGGTCATTATCTTGCCCCTTTTATAGCCACTTAAGAATTTTCCATCATTTTTTCTCCTATTTTTAATAGGTCTACCAAGCTTTTTTCTATTAGAGGAGGCTAAGGTGGATCAATTCTAGTCTTTTTTCCTAAATTTTTTGGTATTCATGCATTTCATCATATATGAGTAAGCTTGGACATACCTATCATTCCTTAAAAAAAAAAAAGTTGTGTACCCTTATGATTATGTCCTATATGTAGGATTGCACAAATGGTGTGATGGCAAGGTATGCTTGTCAAGTCCCACTTCATACAATGATATGTTTTGTTTTCAAATCTACAACATAAGTATCTTCTTCGTATGGAATCACAAGCCCATCATCCTCATTTTAAATGATTTGGAAAAATACATTGTCTAACATACTATAATGTAATTTTGTTATAATTCTATTTTCATACTCATCAATCCATATGCTAGTCATATCTCTACTAGTGTGCAAGCAAGTCATCACAAATTTTCTAATAACTTCCAACATAGATATTATGTTCATAGTCCTCACATCAATTGTCTTCCTATTAACAAACTCAATGAGGTTATTATCTATGATATCACTCTTTACATCAATATTAAAATATGCTTTACACCAATGGTGAGATGAGTATTCAAGATGTCATCAAAGCCACTTGGTTTAACTTCTTTAGCTTCATGCTAGTATCAAAGTTTGGCATGTTGGTGGATTTCACACATATCCAAAACTACTTTTGAAGATCTTTCCTCCTTTCATGTCTCTGCCTCTAACTAGCATATAGATGTCTTGCATAACATCTATGTTCTACCCTAAGGAGCAATTGATCGATGGTATCTAAAAGCCCCCATAATAGACAAGATGATAATTAGGGATAATTATAATGATGTAATCTAATATAAAAACTCATACAAATCTTTGGTTGATCAATGATAATAACCTAACAATTCCCATCTTTTATATCCAAATCTTTGATAAGTAGTTGCAAAAACTAGTACCAACTTCCTTTTCTTTCAATATCAACTATTACCCAAGCCACATGGAACACTTGATTGTTCCCATCCTTCCCAACAATTGATAATACTTCACTTTTAATAACTTTTTCCAAAAAAAATCAACCATCTAAGACTAACACCCTTTTATATCCATTTAATAGTCTAATCTTCAAACATTCAAATTAAATATAAAATCTTTAAAATACTAGATTATAATTAGGAATTAGTCTTATAACTTTAATTTCTATAATTAACCCAACATTAGATTTACTAATCTCACTAAAGTAATCCCACAATAAGGTAAACTCTTTCTTCAAATCTTTTTAGAAATGAGCTATCACATGAATCTTGGCTCTCATAACCTTATCTAAGCTCATTTCAAGCTTTAAATTTTCTTTGACCAAGTCTTTCAAATTTGTTAGCTTCATATACTTATATTTTTTGAAATACTTCTTAGCAATCCACTTTATAGTCACTCTCCTATTATTGTATATAATGGGGGCAGTCATGCTTATCCCTAAAGGTCTTCACCATAAATCTCTAATTCATTGAGTCAATTAAAGCATAGATCACCTAATGGTAATTAAATTTCACATACTTAACTCATGTTTCCTCTTTAGTATTTCTCATTATCCTATTCTCTCTTCTTTCTTGAATTGTATACCTAATAAGTGCTTCTTTGAATTGAGTTAGACTGCTCAATTTCATGCCCAAACTAAATGAAATCTTCTTAGCATTTGTTTCAAAAGATGAAAACTTTGATTTCTTCTCATAGCATGGTCATCATCTGATATTGTTATGCTAATTTCACTATAATCGTCACTACAATAAGTTGAGTTCCCATCTCCTATAGCACATGCATCTTTTGCTTCTATAGTCACTCTGTTATTGTCTGCATCTTGCCTTTCATAATTATTGTTACTTGTAATTCCATCTTCAGCATCTCCATCACCTGTATCATTCTTGGATCTATAAAAAAAAAATTTCTTCTTGAATTCCCTCACAGCATTTCTAGCTTCTTAAAACTTTTTTATAATCATCATTTAGCCACTCAAACTTTAATATTTCTTCATCAAAATCCTATCTTCATCTTCCTTATTAATCTAATCAAGCTCATCTTTGTCAACAACTTTAGAATAATCTACATGCTCACCTTGTTCTAGAGGCTTAATAGCCTCATAATTATTCCCACTCACATCTGTTGTGCCTTTATTACTTAAAACTAGACCAATAATTTCTTCGCTAAGGATTAGGTTATATATCCCCATACTAGAAGTTGAAAGAGCTATATGGTCTCTCAAACAATCCCTTAATGTCTTATGCTCAGTATATATCTCTACAAAGTAATGCTTTTTGACTAATTTTACCATATCCTTATATGATGTCTCATACAACAACCTCAACCCATGTGTCAAGCTTAGATCTGATGTTCTAAAGTGCATTTTAGACAAAGTCCTAACCGTCCCCCCTTTCCCCAATCATATCTTTTATGGTTTCTTCAAATGAAACAAAGCAAAAAGTATCATTATCTATGTCCATTACCATCTTATTTTCCTCATTTACATCAAGTCACTACCATTATCAACAAAGGACACCCCACCACAAATACAATATTTGTATCTAACAAAATGAAGAACACTAAAATCAACCCATATTGACAACATATGACACCAGAATCTAAAATAAAAAAAATCAAATAGAGTAAAATAATAAATAAAAAATAGAATAAGCTTTTTAAAAGGTCCATTTTCATAAATAAAAAAAAAATTTATTGCTTTTAACACTCTATTATACCAAAATCTAAATCATTACATAATTTTATATACATTATACACATAAAGTAACCAAAATACATGAGCAGCAACGTACATTTTCATTTTGACACATAAGTAGCAAGGTTTGATTCCCTTTTTTGGGTTTCTTATGACAAATCTTTACTTTGGTAAAGCAAGTTGTTTTACCTACTAGAAATTAGGTCTACAATTTTGCAAAAGAAGAAACCAAATTTGATAGATGTTTGAACTTCTTTTGCCTTAGGTTTAATTAAAGGAAATCTTTTTTAAAAGCTAGCTCAAGAGTGTTAATGTCCTTTTATATTTCATAATCCAACTCAACAAGTATATTAGTTTTTTTTTTTTTTTTTTCATATCGGCATTTGGTATTAGGATACTTGTACTTAACCAGCTAGAAATACTTAAATGTACGCAATTTACAAGTTCAATTACCAAATTATAATAAAAAAAATTTATATACTCAACCGTCAAATTTTAAAAAGTTCAGACACCATAGGGTAATTATCCGTATCTATTATATTGTATAACTTTTTTTGAGCTTTATAATATAGTATAATTAAACAAATTTAATCTTATCATATTATAGCAATTAAAAAATATCGGTATTGGTTGAAAATTATGTGGTAATTAAAAGATATGTGTGGGTTGTGTCGTCACCTTAACTAAAAAAAATTATCAATTAAATAAATTTAAATTATATAGACTGCAAAATTATTTTTTAAAAAAAATAATTTTAATAAACATACTAGTTAAAATTAATTCAAAAATTTTTAAAATATCAAATTAAAATGATAATTCTTAAATATTTAAAAATTTTCTTTTATTTGAACTATATAATATTATTTTATATAAAAAATATCTATCAGGAAATATGGAAATACGAGTTAAATAATGACTATTATGGATAAATTTAAACCTAAACTTTTTAATGTCCAATAAGCACTTTTAGCTCCTCGTTGATTTTATGAATGAAATGAGAGCTAGTAACTATTTATGAATGATATGCCAATAATAGAGAATATAAAAAATAAAAAGGATGAGACCAAAATGTTAAAGGGGTATACGTAGTGTAGGACCTGGAGGAGCAACTGACTCCTATTTGGGTAGAGTGTTATAGGCATGATTCTAGTCTCTAAAGAAGGTTTTTGGCTGGACATTAGTACTAGACCGGGCAGGGGGATTCCGCTGGTGGCAAGTTTCTTATCAAATATAGAACCATAAAACTCGACCAGGTCCATATGGCTAGATTTTTGGTTCATTAGTAAGCATGGTAGGATACTGAGTTTCCTTTCTTAGGTGTGATTTGGTAATCAGGAACGAAAGAGATGAAACGAAAACGAGAAAAAAACTCTTATATTTAAAATGTAATATGTTTGACAAAAGAAAGTAACAAAAGAATAATACTGTTCTGAATGTGAATTTTTAACAAGTTTCCCATCCCCAGTGAAGGGATATACAAATGAAACCAAAATAACGCTGACCGAAAGAAATGGAGAAAAACTACTAAATAATGTCAAATTCATATCGTCCATGTTCTTTAGGGCAATCTTTCTTTAGAGGACCCGGTAAAGTATTAAACCAAGTGCAAGAGTCTGCCCACATATCCTTCCTGAGTACGCTTCTGTTTTTTTTATCTCACTGATCGAAGTGCCTATAGGGCAGGTCCGCAGAGCCGCGTTGGTGGTTCACAAAATCAATGGTAGCTGATAAAGATCCAGATTGACGGACCCTTATGCGTCTTGAAGCAAGAGACACACAGACATGCTTTTAATGGTTTGGAATTCATATTGCAAGAAGTTAAAATGCGGATGGTAAACTGATCAACATTTCCCTGTATTAATTGCTTCAGCTTTTCAATATTGCTGTTTAAATTAGTAACCTCTTTCAGCTTCTCTTTTTACAAACAAAAAAAAGAGTACAAGAAAACAAAATATTGCCACAGAGGACAGCCTGCATAGATGCAAGTAATCAACACACTGTGATAACAGAATGGTTGTGGCAACGTGATCATGAATGAATGCTAATTCTCTAGATGTTAATGCCTAAATAAATTAGAATTGGATACATATATGCCACTCATACCTATACATCAAAAATTACGGTCTCATGGCAGGAACAACAAAATTTACCACCATGGAATTTCTAACGTACCCAAAAAAAATTTCTCCTACAAACCTTATAGTATGATAGAATTGATTTTTCTTCTCTCTCTGTTCTCTTCATTTCACGTTTGATGTGCCCAAAAGAGAATCCTTATAGACACTATTTAAGTGACAATGCCAAACTGACATGCAATTAATTATTGGTAGGGACACCTGATAGAAGCAACTTCAGTGTTTCGTATGTCATGAAGACGATGCCAACACTAGGGACTACCTTGTAGTATTCAGGAAGAATTCCTCTATATAAACCCCGCAAGCCTTCATTCCGGAATATATGCCCAAATGTCCCAAACAAGCCAGTTCTATAGACACAGGCTTGACCACCAGCTCCTTCCAATTGCATTCGCCTCCTCACAAGATCCAAAGGAAAAGTTGCTGTACATTTAAAGAGAGATGATTATGACAAACGACAAATAAAGATACGTAATTTGTTCAAGGAATTGTGCCTATAAATTTTTTCAGGACAGTAAAACATCATGACTGACAATATGATCAGGGCTTACATTAAACATGGAAGTTAATATACAATATTGGCAATCCATAGGATTTAAGTTAAGGTCTTACTGGTAGAACAGAAGAAGGAAAAACAGTCACAAAAAAATAACTCACCCAGCTATGGCCTACTGAATTTTCCATATGCAGGATAGTTGTCATGGTTCATGAACTATTCAAATAAGATCAATCTTGGCAAGGCCTTAGCACAGGGTCCATACCAACCTGAGCAAAAGTTTACCCTAGAATTCCAAGAATCAAACAAAGTGCAGAATTTGCACCACCAACTGTTTATTCATATGGAAAAGCTGAGGGATCAATCAAATCGTATTCAAATTTAAATCCTAAGAAGAAAAATATAAAGGATGCAAATGTTTAAGACATAAAAGATGGCAATACACTTATCTTTTATTAGAAAGTGTTTGTGCCACAAGCATATTACCATCTACTTTGCAATGAACGATGTGCAAAGTTTAAGGACTAAAAATTGACAGAAACCACAAAAACTGCCTGACATTTGGAAAAATATAAACTTGGATATTCTTTTGTCAAAACTAATGTATAATATAATACATGAAAGCCAGATTGAAAATAGTTTCATCAGGGGCTAAAAGATTATTCCCTTTAATACCCCAAGTACTGAAGTCTACAATGTTTTAACAGAGGGTTAGAGTGTAAAGAATTTGAAGAGGTCCATGCTATTTGCATTTTGGTAAAAATCTTCGATTTTCCAACGTCATAGAAATATGGAAATGATATCAAATACAAAGAATATGAAATCTCAATAAAAACCTAAAGCTTCCGCTAATAAATAGAATGTTATACAAAAAGACCTGGCAATAAAAACTATGATAAAACAAAATTTTAGGTACAAATTGTGTCCTAAGGATCATAAAAAGGGCTGAATTGAGCCAAAGATCAGAGGACACTCACCCGTTGATGATGCAATCCCAGAAAGACTGCCACACGCAAGACTAACCGCAATTGTAGAATCATTGGGCCTGCAGTCAATGTGACAATCTTATGATATATCATTAGAACACAAGCATGCCAAGCAAGAGATATTAAATATGATGGTGCATATTAACATGATGGTGATATAGCTCATTTAGCCTATTCAAGGAGTCTTCACCTTCGATACTGCCACAAAGATCTGAGAGACTCATAAACAGAAAAGCTTATCGCTATACTTGGACCAACAACCTACAAGAAACAAGCACTCCAATTACCATTTGAAGTTGATAAGATGAAGGAAAAAGAATACGAGATACACAAACAAGCATACCAATAGTGTTGCTCCAAGTCCTTTGTACAAGCCCAAAAACCCTTCTTCTCTGCATATGGTATGAAATGCATGCCAAATACCTCTATAGTAGATTATATTTCTCTACACGTTCAAAACCAAGTCAGATCAGATTTTAATGAGGACATTCAAATTAACTAGGCAAAAAATTAGCTTAACCTGCATCATATCAGTCATTAAGAACTCCCCTCCCCCACATTCCCAACCTAAAGCAGCTCTTTACTCACCCAAGTATGCTGGAGTTACCTGAGCTGCAAGGCGGGTTCTCACAAGATCAAGTGGATATGTGGCAGAGGCAGCGGTTATTCCTGCCAACCCACCACCTACAAAGTGCACAGCAAGATCAGCAGTCGCATTTCCCCTCTGTTTTTCCAAGCCAAGAATCGACTTCAATAACTGTGAAACATTAAAACAAATGAAATTTTAGAAGCAACAAGATCATAAATCAATCAACTAACTTTAATGTCAGGAATTCTCAAAAAACTGTATGATCTTACACTCTTGTAGTGATCATAAGCATAGAAATTCACTGAAGAATAAGGTAGACGGTGAGCAATGGTGACCAGATTGCCTTTCCAAAATGCTCTAAACCCCTCTTCCTGAATAATACGAGAAGCTTCATGCCATATGCTAGCCTTACTCAACGCTGTAACATCACAATGCATACCTTGAACCTAGTAGATAAAGACAGAAAAAAGCAATCAGCAGAAAAATCAAACATCAGCATATAGCCACTAGAAAAACTAATATTACAACAGCAACAAGCTAAGCAAACAATTTTGAGTTGCATCATGCACCCACCTTTATAATAAAGGTAATGAAATATATTAGACATATTTACTATAAAGTATATTTTAAAAAATTAGGAACATGAAAACAATTTCATGACGTTTAAGGGTTTTTTCTTTTTAGATCATTACCATAAGGATTGAGAGTAAGCAATTTTCAAACCATTTTCATTAGGAAGGCAAGAAAAAAAACAAACTTCAACAAAATAATCTAACTTTTAAAGCCTACACAAACCTAATTCGCAATTGGTAAATTATTACACGAAAATTAACGTTCTCCTTCCATAAGGAAATACGAAATTGGAATTCGGGTATACTTCCCGGATACGCATTACAAAAAATTCCCGTGACGTAATGAGAGATTTGAGAAGGAAAAGAAAGGGAAAAGGGGAAAATGGACCTGAAAGAGAATAGTAAGGCGGGCAAGAGGAGCGGTGCAAGTCTTACTAAAGGCGCCGGCAATACCACCAGCAAGCAGCTGCGGAATGGTTCCAATCGGCGCTTGGGGATTGAAAGAGTGCTGTTTATTGTGGCTGTGCTGTTGAAGAAATTTCCTGGCGCCAGCGTCAACAACGCTGCCATGGACAGCTGCAGAATTGAGAGCTCTCTGTCCTCCTTCAACAACCACACCAACCCTTGCTTCCATTTTCAAAAGGATATTTTCTTCTTTCTAATTTGAAGATGCAAATAGTAGAATTTGGGGAAAGACGGAAGTCATGGTAGTAAGGAGAGAAACCCTACAAACTAGAAACCCAAACCCTAATATTTTTTTCTTTAACAATTGGATTGAGAAAAAATATATTTATATATGTTTGGCACGTGAAATATTTTGCTCTGCGCGGTTTGAATATAAGGGGCGGCCAACAAGTTGAATAATTTCCATTTTTTCCCCCCCATATTCTTATGCTTTTATTTCTTTTTCTTTTCATTCCTTAGAAAACAATTATAATTAATAATTTATTATTATTAATAATTCTATAATTAATAATTTAATAATGTATTATACTAAAATTATATATATTATAATAATAATAAAAAAAAATATAAAATATAATATAAATAAAGATTTTAAAATAAAAATTTTTGTTTATATATAATAATAATATAAAATAAATCAAATATTTTAATTATATAACAAATAATAAATATAATTTTATTGCAATTAAAATTTAATATATTATAAAAATATTAATTTTAATAAATAATTTCAATTTTTATAATAATTTATTATTTTTAAAAATAAATAATATTTTATTATGAAAGATACATAAAATAGAATTTAAATCCCAATAAATTTATTAAAAATAAAAAATAATCATTATATATATATTACAATTGATAATTTAATAGACAATTAAACATTTTAAAAAGTTTCAGAGTCAACTTAATTTTTTATAATATGCATAATAATTTAAATAGAAACACAATTATTAGCAAATGAAATTATTAGGGATGCACACAAATCAATTTCATTGGCTTTTGTGCACCAAGAAAGGGGTTGAATTTGTGAGAAATTTAAAATTTGGAGAAAAGGTTAATAATGCAAGTTTTTAGAGAAAGAGTAGAAAAATAGAACACAAGGATTTATAGTGGTTCGGATATTAACCAACTCTATATTCACTCTCAAATTCTTTCAATTGGGTATTCCATTAATACCAAATGTTGTTTTGCAAGCTCACACCAAACTTTACAATTTCTATTTTACAAACACTCACACACAACTTTACAAGTGTTTCCCAAGAAAAACACTCAAACCTATATAAGAGTTTTTTTATATTAGCTCACTCTCAAAACTAAAAAGGTGTTTAAAGCTCACACCAAACTTCTGACAACTCAATTACAAAGAGTAAATAGGAGAGAGTGAGAGAGAAAGAGAGAGTTGAGAAATCAATTTGCAAGAGTTTAGCCTTAGTAAATGTTCTTTTCTTATATTTATGTCTATTTGATGGATTATTTATAAGTTTCTTCCATTAAAGAGACATTATTCATTAAACTATCTTCATATCTTAAAAATTAGTGGCAAAATCTAGTATTAAATGCTTGTTAGATGAAGTTCGCGGTCAAGACAGGTATTTCGAGGTTGCGACACGCATTTCATTGTGAATTTGGCTTGATCACAACCAAGATCTTCAATTGTATCTAATAGCTAATACAGGTGGCAGAAGGTGATTGGCTTAGCAAAAAACTAGCTGTTGGACCCTCTTTGGAAGCTCAAGGATCTCGAGTGCAACAGGTGTGTCGTGATCGCAATAATGATTGTGCTAGTGAGGTTGGTTGTGACCTGGGAACATGAATGGTGTTTGGATTTAGTTTGAAAGAGTGTCGTGGTCTCGACTCCTATGGTAGCAGTTCCAACATTTGAAATGTCGAATGGCTCCATGACAGATGGCAAGATCTAATTGGTCTTATGAGGCGCTCCATGAAGGTTTGAGTGTCACGGTCGAGACTCCAACAACTACAACCAACTGCAAATTCCTCTAGACTCATTTTGTGTCTAAAATGAGCATCGTTATCATCGCTACTCATGATGTAGTGGTCACGATAGGTGCCATTTTGAATTTCTACTCCATTTAAACTTTTTAATGCAGTTCTAACCTATTTTTTGCAACCACAACACTTAGAATAGATATTAGAGTATTTCAATCTATATTGTCAAGGTCAAAATAAGATTTGACTTAGGTTTGACCAACCAAGTCTAACAATCTCTCTTTTTTTTTATTTTGACAATCTAGATTGAATATAAAGGGATAAAGATAACTTATGCTTGATATTAAGTTGTATAAAGTGTATAAGTGCAAAGTTATTAGAAAAAAAAAATGAGACTAAGGATGTAAGTTGAGAAAATTTAAGATGTGAGAACAGGTACTCCCTCTCGATCAAGTACTCATCCTTAAAATGATCTTATACCCATCTTTAACATGTTATAGATTCCACTCATTCCAATATTCTCTCCCTCTTTGTTAAGATCAAAAAGAGGGATAAGTTAAGAAGGAGGTTGATGGTTGCGAAAACATACTTAAATAAATATAATAGTCCTCACACTTAAGCAAAAAGAGTAAAAACATAACACTAGCCAAACTTTCATTAAAATAAAAACATAAACATATAAAACAAGTCAAACGTATAAATATATTTGATCACACACTTAGGCTAAAAATTGAAAAAGGAAAAAGAAAAAAGGACAAAAAAGATTAAAAATAGAAACGAAAATAACACAAACTGAAAAAGAAACTAGAATCTAGGGGAGGAATCACTATCATTATCTTATTCATCTTCTCCTCCTTGGGCTTCATCTCCTTCTTTATCTTGGTCACCATCTTCTCTTATGTGTCTTCCCAATCTTGAAAATCAGGAAGATGGCATAAAGTAATACCAATTTTATTTTGAAGGTCAACCAAATTACTATGAAGGTGAAAGAGAAGAAATAATCTTCTTTTAGTCATTGTCATCACCTTGTCAAGTTTTTGGTTTATAGAAAAAATAGATATTTTAGAAGAAGATTAAGAAGAGGAAGCCTTAACTTTTCCCCTTTCTTTAAGGTCTTGAGTAGGTTCTTCTTGATCCACATCTCTTTCACCTTTCTCAATGACAAGCCTTTTTCTTTTAGAGGCTAGGGATACTTCTTGCCCTTTTCACCCCTTGGGCACCAAGCAAATAATTATATAATTGCTTTGGCATTAAGTAGATAGTTAAGGTCCAGAAAGTTTTAACTTAGGCCATAGGTAGGGGTAAGATTGGCTTCAATTTCAGGGGTTAGAGCCCCACATACCTATAAATGGCAATTATGTGAGAAGGAAAGAGGAATTGACAATTGGTTTTTAGGTTCATGTATGCCAATTTATCAATGAGAAATCTACTTATTTGGATGGAAATGTTGTTGATAAGGCAGTAAAGAAAGGTTAAGTCCTTTTGGGATCCCTTTTCATTGTCATTACCCCTTACATTAAGGGAGAAAGTGATGGTGTGATAAAAGATCTAAAGAAACAAGATTTTGATGTTTTTGGCATTAGATTTCTTGGGATCATGTCTTTTTTCAATGAAAATTTGCTTCCAAAAATCAAAATAGATGAAGTTTATGGAAGAAAGGCTAAAAGGGTCTTGTTCATTTAGAGGAAGGTTGAAGAGAGAGCATAGTTAGGGGTAGGTGATATACCACTCTTTGCCAAAAGCAATTGAAATCTAAACCATACATACCTGCTTAAGAGGTGACATCCTTGCTCACTTGTATTATGCACATAAACTCTTTAACAACTTCTTTATAACCAGGCTCCTTTTAGTAAATTAGTTCAGTCCATCCCAAGTTGGTGAGATATCTCTTGATTTTTTTGTCAAGATGAAGGGTGAAGAGAATGAAATCAGAAGGGATTTTATTAAGTTGGATCACATTTTTCTTGTTTGCCTTATAATGATCCTTTTCTTGGAGGAAGGGATGAGGTTTGGGCTATGCCTTTTCCTTTCTCGGATCTAGTGTACTTCCTTGGACCCATTGATGATGATGGAAAGGTTAGAAGGAGTTAGAAGATAGAGGAAGAAGGGAAATGAAGAATTGTGAGTGAGAAGAAAGAGAAATGGTGAAAAATAGAGAGGGGGTTAAAATAAGTTTAAATAGGGAGAAGTGTGATGAGGAGGGCAAAAAAATGGTCATAAATGCATTGAAAAATGAAATTGCACTATTTATGGGACAAAATAGTTATTGCCTAGCAGTTATAGGTGGTCGCGATCACTACACACATGTTGTATCTGTGATTTGTGAAAATTCTAAGTAATGGCTAAAAAATCTTTGAAAAGGTGGGAGCTCAATGGTCAAAGATTTTGAATTTTGAAAATCTTGTTGTGGCAACTCATTTGCCATGGTCACAAAATATGAAAAGTTTAAAAATTTGAAATGACTTGAAAGTAGTGATCACAATGAGATAGTCACAATTATGATTTATAAGATAGTTTTGCAAATCAATGAAATATGAAGTTTTAAACACATGACCCATATCTAGTGTGATCATTTTAATACAATGATTATTAATTCAAATAATTTGGCATTGAAAACATAATTGTACAATTAATTAACACATCTACAACATCAAACATAACAAATTATCATTTCAGGCAAATCAAACAATAATTGCAAACACTTATAACACGTACACATGATGAGATCCATTTTCACCCTCTAAAGCCTCCATTTAACATCCTAAGTTCCCTCTTGATGAAGTTTATATGTTCTTCATTAAAGGGTTTAATGAAAATATTCACAAGGTAGTTGTTAGTGTCAATGAATTCTAGTACCACATTACCATTTTACATATGATCTCTAATAAAATGATGTCTAATGTCAATATACTTGTTTCTTGAGTGTTGGATGAGAATTTTAGAGAGATTTATTGCACTTGCATTATTATATTTGATAAAAATGTGATCAATATTTTTGTCATAATCCTTGAGTTTTTGTTTCATCCAAAGGACTTGGGTGCAATAATAAACTACTGCTACATATTATGTTTTGACGGTAGATAAGGCAACCGAGACTTGCTTCTTATTAAACCAAGAAACTAATCACTCACCAATAAATTGACAATTTTTAAAAGTGCTCTTTTTATCCAATAAACTACTGACATAATCGACATTCGAATAACCAAGAAGACTAAAGGATGAATTTCTAGGATATTATAAGCCTTAATGCATATTCCCATGAAGATATTTTAAAATCCTTTTTAACTGCATGCAAAGGTGATTCTTTATGACAAGATTGAAATCTAATGCACAAGCAAACGCTATACATCATATCGGGTCTAGAAGCAGTAAGATAGAGTAAAGATTGAATCATACCTCTATACTTTTTTCATTTATTGGCTTACCTAATTCATTTTCGTCTACCCTGACAGTTGCACTTATTGGTTTCTTAGCTTCTTTGCATCCATCCATGCCAAACCTCTTCAGTAATTCTTTTATATACTTAGTTTGGTTGATGAAGATGCCTTTTTTGGTTTGCTTGATTTGAAGACTAAGAAAGAACTTGAGCTCACCCATCATGCTCATTTCAAATTCCTTAGTCATACACTTAGCAAATTCCTCACAAAGAGATTCATTAGTAGCACCAAATATAATATCATCAACATATATTTAAATAATGAGTGTGCCTTATGATACTTTTTTACAAACAAAGTAGTGCTAACCTTTCTTTTTAAAAATCATTTTACAAAAAAAATGAACTAAGCTTTTCATACCAAGCTTTTCATACCACGCTTTTGGAGCTCGTTTCAATCCATATGAGGCTTTAATCAATTTCAAAACATGATTTGGGAAAACATAAGACTTAAAACCTGAAGGTTATTCAACATAAACTTTCTTTTTAATGAGACCATTTAAAAATGCACTTTTCACATTTATTTGAAAAAGCCTAAAATTCATGTGACAAACAAATGCTAAGAGAATCTTAATAGCCGTTAATCTTGCTGCGAGGGTAAAAGTCTCATCATAATTAATGTCTTCCTCTTATTTGTAACCCTTAGCAACCAATCTAGCTTTATTTCTTATGATGAAACCTTGATCATCTAGCTTATTCTTAAACACTCATTTGCAACCTACAATCGAATGTTCTTTAGGCCTAGAAATAAGTTTCTAAACTTTTTTCTCTCAAATTAGTTGAGTTCCTATTGTATAACATTCACCTGGCTTTCATCATTAAGAGTCTCATCAATTGACTTTGACTCAATTTGAGAAACAAAAGCGAGATTATTATCTAAAGCATATAATTGAGTTTTAGTACTTATTTCCTTTGATGTCTCATCAATGATAAGATCCTTTGGGTGATACTTGGAATATCTCTAATCCTTGGGGAGTCCTTGAGCTTGGTTCTCCTCTTGTTGAGGTTGAGATTCCTTTACTTCTTGTGGTGCTCATTATCTTTAAGATCAATCACATTTTTCTTAAAAGCTGAATCAAACTCCATCTTTTCAAAGACCTATAAGATCATAAATAACAGAACTTTTTCCAAGATCAAGTTTGCTAGACTCATCAAATACAACATTCTTAGACTCTTTAACTTCTATAGATTTTTTGTTTAACACCCTATAGGCTTTGCTAGTAGTGGAATAGCTAAGAAAGATACCCTCATCGATTTTTTAGGCAAATTTCTAAGGTTATCCTTAGTATTAAGAATGTAACATTTACACCTAAATATTCTAAGATATGAAAGCTTGGATTTTCTTTCATTCTATAGCTCATAAGAAGTTTTATTTAGAATAGTTCTTTTGAAAACATGATCCCAAAAGTAATTTGGTAAAGAATACTCATTAAGCATAGTTTTAGCCATCTCTACCAATGTTCTATTTTTCTTTTCTACAACACTATTTTGTTGTAGTGTTGTAGGAGTAGAAAAATTATGAGAAATCTCATTTTTTAAGCAATAGTTTTCAAAGATTCATTTTTAAATTCCTTTCCATGGTCATTCCTAATAAAAGAAATAGAGTAACCTTTTTCATTTAGAACTCTTTTGGCAAAGTTTTGAAAGCATCAAAAGTATCACTCTTATGAGCAAGGAAGGATACTTAAGTAAATCTAGAGTAAACATCAACTAGCATAAATGCATAATGCTTCCACCAAGGTTATCATTCGTAGTAAGCCCAACTCAGTCCACATCAATAAGTTGAAGAGGCCTATAAATACTTACAATATTCTTTGTTTTCTAGGATGCTTAGTGTTGCTTCCTAATTTGATAAGGTTTGCATGTCTTATCCTTTATGAAACTGAGCTTTAAAAGACCTTTTACTAGCTCTCCTTCTGACGAACTTTGTAGAAGCTCCATGCTAACATGTCCAAGTCTTCTATGCCAAAGCAAAAACTCATTGCTAATGGAATCAAGATATTTAAAGGATTGGTTAGCCAAATTTTCTAAGTCAATTATGTAGGTATTGCCTCTCCTTTAACCCTTAAAGACTATCTTCTTATCCACCAAGGTGGTAACTCGTCATTCTCTAAGGTCAAATGTGACTTTATTACCTTTATCACATAATTAACTCACATTAAATAAATTATGTTTCAATCCTTCAACTAAAAGAACATTATTAATAAGAGAACAACCTTTCTTACCAATAATTCCAATGCCAATTACCTTACCCTTAGCATTATTTCCAAAAGTGACATTGTCTCCATCCTTTTCTTTAATGGCTATGAACAGCTTCTTATTTTGGGTCATATGCTTTAAGCACCCAATATCCACATGCTAATCATTATCCTATTTATTGGATTCTTTGCATTCCTACAACATAAAAACATTTCACCTTTGTTTACCTAAGCATACTTGGGTCCTTAGGGGTTGGGCTTGGAAAGATCCTCTAATTTGATGTGTGTCTTCCTTATGTAGCAAAACACATTAATGCACCCATATCTCATGCAATAATGACATTAAAAGCTTAGATTTATTAGTCTTTTTCATATGCATTACCTTAGTACGAGTAGGAGGCTTTCTCACACTTTAGTCAAGTGAATGCATGCAAATGCATAAGTGATAGGGAGTAAAAGAAAAGTTTTTATGTGTGTGTCTTTGGGCATGCTTCTTTGAGTACATGTAAGCATGGTTGGCTCTTTAAGGCTTAGTTCTTAAGCTTTGGGAAGCCTTCCTTTTGCCTTTAGGCTTAGGAGGCTTAGTGCTATGAACACTTTTCTTTCCAATAACTTTAATACTAGAAGTACTAGGAATAGAAGCTTTAATAAAGATGGGAGGAGCGGATGTAGAAGATGAAGCCCTATTGGAACCAAGTCCATGTCTCACAAGAGGTGGTCTTTAAGATATAATAAAAGTATCTAAAGATTCCTTCCCTTTGTGAAACCTATAGATGGAGTTCCTTAACTTCTCATTTTAGAGAATCATTTGTTTTTCTTAAAGAATCAATGGACGTTGATGTTTTAGAAATATTTTCCAAAGATTTCTTGAGTTCTTCATTTGAAACTCTCAAGTCATTTACAAGCTCATTTAAACATTTGAACTCATCCTCAAAATTTGAACACTTTTTCTTATAAATCATCATTTTAGATTTATAGTTATCACATCTCAAGGACATAACCTCAAGAAGCTTATCATCTTCATCCTCAAACACATCATATTCACCAGAAGAATAGGAATAAGTACTTACCTCATTAAAATTATCATTTTGAGCCATGAAGCAAAATTTTGCAAGCTCTTCTTCTTCATCTTCCTCACTTGAATCATCATCCCATATAGCTTTGAAGCTTTTATTTTTCTCCTTGTCCTATTTTTTCTTTTTCTTAAGCTTGGGACATTCAAATTTTATGTGAACTTGCTTCCCACATTCATAGTAAGTCACCTCATTCCTTTTTTCCTTCAAATAGGGTGATGATGAAGTTTTCTTAAGGTTTCTTCTTTCTTTTCTTCTCTTCATGAGCTCTTTAGAGCTTATTGAGAGCATTGCAAGTTCTTCTTCTTCTTTTTCACTCTTATCATTATCATTAGTGCTTTCTTCCACTTCCTTGTCCTTGCTAGATTTAAGAGCAATGGTCTTCTTTTCTCCTTTCTCATTCTTGTTTCCTTGTCCCCTTAACATCCTCATCTCCTTATCCTTATTTATGGCTAGCTCATAAGTGAGTAGTTTGCCAATAAGGACATTCGTTAGTATCTTTCCAATCTTCAGATTGGATTCTTGAATATTGCAAACTCTAGCATCAAACTTCTCAAAAAGAAGAGATTTGAGTATTTTAATGTTTACCCCATATTTGTAAAAATTCTTCCAAACTTCTTTATGTTTGTGATAGTGGAAAAGAGTTTATTGGTCATGTTAGTAATGCTTTCATTGTCTTTCATCATGAAGAGTTCCCACTCTATTTCATACATCGCCAACTTACTAGATTTTACAAGTGTAGTTCCTTCATAATAGTTTTCTAAGGCCTTCCATATCTCATGTGCAGTTTGGTAATGTTGAACTCTACCAATCTCCTCTCTTGATAAGAAACTAAGGAGAATAATCATTGCTCTTTTATTCTTGCCATTTGACTTTCTTTGAGCTTCCACCCATTCTTCCCTTGGAATCAATTCTTCACTATCATCTACCATTTTGGTTGGAGGCTTCCATTTCTTTGCTACAATGCCCTATGAATCCACCACATCACTATCTTGATAAATCTCTCTTATATACTTCCAATGAGTATAATCAAATCCATCAAAGAAAGGTTTTAGATAAGTGTGGATTCCTTATTGTGCCATGATATTTCTCTCACACAATTAAGACTTGAATTGAGATCGTGCTCTAATACCACTTATTGACCTTGTGCAGTAAGAAGGAATGTTGAATTGATGAAAAATTTAAATTTTGAAGGGAAGGTCAATTATGTAAATTTTTAGAGAAAAAGTAGAAGAATAGAGCACACAAGGATTTATAGTGGTTCGAGTATTAACCAACACTATATTCACTTCCCAATTCTTTTAATTAGGTGTTCCACTAATACTAAATGGTGTTTTGCAAGTTAACACCAAACTTTACAACTTGTGTTTTACAAAGGCTCACACATAACCTTACAAGTGTTTTCCAAAGCTAACACTTAAACCTATACAAGTGGCAGAAGGTGATTGGCTCAACACAAAACTAGTTGTTAGACCTTTTTTAAAGATCAAGGATCTCAGGTGTGATAGGTGTGTCATCATCGTAATAACGATCACGCTGGTAAGGTTGGTTGTGACCTAGGAATACGAATGGTTTTCGGATTTAGTTTGAAAGAATGTCATAGTTTCAACTCCAATGGTAGGGATTGCAACATTTGAAATTTCAAATGACTCTATAACACATGGCAAGATCTGATTGGTCTTCTGATGCGCTCCATAAAGGTTTAAGTGTCGCGGTCGAGACTCCCACCACTACAACTATCCGTGAATTCCTTTGAATTCTTTTTGTGTCCAAATTGAGCATAGATGCACTCGCTAGTAATGATGTAGTGGTCGCGATGTAGGTACCATTTTGGATTTTTTCTCCATTCAAACTTTTAATGTGGTTTTAACCTATTTTCCGCAACCACAACACTTAGAACAAATATTAGAGTATTTACACCTATATTGTCAATATCAAAAGAAGGTTTGACTTAGGTTTGAATAACCAAGTCTAACAGGTTTTATTTAAATATAGATTTGATTCAATTTGGTTTTTTTTAAAAAAATTATAGTGAATTCAATTTAGTTCATTTTTTAGATAAAAAAATTTTCAATTGAATTGAATTGAATCAAATTTATTTAAAATCAAATCAGAATAAGTTGAATCTACATAAAATTAACAAATCAGAATAAGTTGAATCTACATAAAATTAAATTAAGATGTTTCAACTTTATTTAAAATTATTTATATTAAAATATTTTAAAATATATTATAAAAACTATTATTTATATTAGAATATTTTAAAATTATTCAATTTAAATTGAACTAAACTAATTTAGTTCAATTTATAAATTTATTCTATTCGATTCAATTTATATTTTAAAATTTATTTTTTTGATTTTGATCAGCTCAATTCAATTTAATTTGAATCAAATATCCATCTTAAATAATAAGTAATAAAAAATTCATATATATATATTCAATTCGTTTGAGAAGCCTTTAAGTGCAATTTTGACCGATTTGTTTTAATGCCTGTCAGTGTTCCTCGTTTGCAGTTGTCGTCTCTCTCTCTCTCTCTCTCTCTTATCAATGCTGTTGTCAATGGCTGGCTGTCATTCATATCGCTGCATTTTGCATCTCTTCTCTTTCCTTTTTAGTTGTCATTATCATTCATTCTCTAAGACAAACAAGCTTCTATTTTTGGTATGCGAATTCATATGTTGTTGGGTTTCAATATTAAAGATGCTTTGGATAAGCAAGCCAAATGAGTTATGTTCCTAGTGCACGAATTTAATGCTTATTGATTTTGTTTAGATTGATTTTTTATTTTAAAATTGATTTGTATTGATTTATTACTCTCAATCCTTTTTATGTGTGGGTGAATTATACTGTAATTAGATTGAATTGCATCGATGCGGAGATCTAATTGTTTTTTTTTATCATTTGTGGATAATTTTAACAATGCAGCTTTTGCAGTTCGTTCCTACTTTACCAGGATAATTGGAACAACTCGCTAAAGGGAGAATATCTGGTTGTGAGTCAAATTTCTCTTCCTTTTGCATTTGGGTTTAATGTTTCTTGGTCATTTGTTGACCCAATAAATTGAAGTATCATGGTAGGATTGTTCTTTTAAGTGAGTGCTAAAACGATGATATCCCTATCCTCTTTTTTCTTAATTACTTTTTTCCCATAAAAGTTATTGAAGTTTTAATTTTCATGTTTCTGTAATGGTCCCTATGTATGCTTTGCTAAAATAATCTCCTTTTTTGGAATCTGTTTCCAAAGCATCGAGTTTCAATGGCTATGGTGAATGATTATTTAAAGAATGTTGAAGCAATTGCTTCCATATTACCTGGCCCAATTGGTATGTTATATGACTCGCATACAAATTGGATGCGTTAGAAAATCAATTTCAATATAATTTGAAATCGGCAACCAGTTGAAAGTGTTGAAAACAAGGATGTGCCTGTTTAATTTCATTTAATTAAAATTAAAAGTTTGTGTGCATTTTGTATTTAAGTGACTTAGTCATGGTTAGATTTGTTTATAATATATGATTTCCTCTACATATATAGCTATTATGTCTATTTCTGGGTCTACTCCTTTGGTAGAAAAAGGCACTTCTCTTATTTCTATTTTTTTGTATATGTTTCATGAGACATATACAATAATAAAGTCAGTTGCTTAATTGCTCATGAAACATAAATTTTTAACAAGAGCAGCTGACTTTTTGATGGCCAATATGACAAATATTACTATATTAACTGATATGGAAATAGTAAATTCAAACACACAAACATCAGGTATGGATTTAAAGTATTTACCTCCAACTGTTGTAATCAAACAAAGTTATATGTTAATTTTAATTATCTATTTTAGAAAATATAAAACAAATTACACGAAATAATAGAGGATTAAAAGACACCATGAGAAAATAATTTAGATATGCTTTTGGAGAATCAAATAATTATGAGTTTTGAACTTATATTTTAAATTTATAGAGAAATTTTTAATTTAAGGGGTAATATCAAAATTCCAGAAGAATGTGAAGGAGCGAGCAATAATAATTAGTTTTTTTTTCAACATGTAAAATTTATAAATGATTTTCTAGAATGTTGGAGGCAATTACCTTTACTCGCCTTCAGAGATTTGCCATTGTGATTTTTAATATCTAAGTTGTAAATTACTTTTACAATCAAATGTATATGAAAATTCAATTATCATTAATTTGAAGAAGAACAAACCTATTTTAAGTATTAAATAAAAAATTCCTCAAAAAATAAAAAATGTTTCTTATATTTACAATAAAAAATACCTCTAAATTCAAGGCAAAATTGAGGTAGTAAAACAATTTAGACCTATCCCACTATCTGCAGCTACTAAATGATAAAGGAATAATATTTACATTTCAAATCAATGGCCAAGTTATATTACGTAGCACCCAAATGAAGAGTCCCATAACCAGAGTTTCTAGTTGATCCTTAACCAAGCAAAAATTTTGACTATCAGAGGAAGGGACCACAATTTCTTAATACCTGCAAGATTACTTCCTTCGGAAGGGGCCCAATATAATATCAGATATGGGGTCCAAAAAGAAAACGAATATGAGGGCCCAATTGAGCATAATGACCTGCAAACTGCATACGATACGTGACATGGCCAAATGCATAACTTACCGCCTCAATTTTTTTTATGAATGGTCACTTTAATTTTAGTCAATTGAATATTTTAACTTTTATTTTAATCTATTAGACATAATTTGATTTATTCAGTGCGTATTTGTAATTGTTTATTGGTTAATATAAAATAACCTATAAAGGACACACAATTTGTTATTTAAAGGACTTAAACCTGAGACACTAAAGTCCGTATACATCACTCTTGCCAATCAAGTCAAGGGTGATTTGCAGAGTGCATTTGTAGAACAAAATATAAGTTATTTTTTATTATTAGTTCATCAAGATGACATAAAATATCAAAATGTCTCTCTCTCAAATCTGAAAAATGATTTTCATTTCAACCTCTGCAATGAAAGCAATATTAATTTAAACTCTCTTTCAAGTCATGTTTTCTCATTTTTAAGCTCTCCATTCATTTTCTCTATCTGTCTCTCTTTCTCTCTCTTAACCTTTTTTTTTTCCTTATGTTTTCAAAGGCTTAAATATAGTATATTCTTGAAATTCACTCATGGCTTTTCTTATGTCACCACCTTATAATTCTCACCACCAATAATTCATTTCAGCTATCACTTACGTTTCGCCTCTTCACTATTCATGTAGCCTTAAATCCGCTTTCAATCTCTTATCATACCTAACCGCAACATTCTTCACTGTCACCATCATCTATCATAGCCAAGAAATATCCAGTTCACGTTTCGATCTAGAGAAGATGAAACCTATATGATTCAGTAAAATCTTTTGTAGATTTTCAATTTGTGTCAAGTTAAGGCCTAAAAGATTGAAATTTAATTTTTGTACTAGTTTATTGGTTAAGCAAGAAACAATGATTTGTGGTGAGCTTTGTTTGGCTGGTCATTTATCTATTTGCATCCATTCAACTGTTTGCACAGCAAATGACAGGATGCCAATGACTATGAAGAATAAGATGCATAAAAAGATAGGAATGTCATTTTATTTTGTCAGTATTAGATTTTTTGTTGTTGCTTTCATTTTTTGGTGTATCAAAGAAAATGGAGAGATAGGTCTAGCATTATGGTAGAATCAAAAGTTGTCATCTTGTTAATAAATTTGAGTTGGGTTGGGTATTCAGTGTAATTTTTTGTTTTATTTTTCATATGAAAAATAGAATTTGCCTAGTCTATTTTTGTTCTATCTTCCATACACAAAATATATTCATCTTTTCTTTGCTCAATTTGAGTCAAGTAATCTAAGTTATGAATTATTTCGTTATGTGATTTTTTTGTAATGGTGATTTGATTGTGTTTTCTTCACTATAAACCACGGTGTAAAGGTAACAATTATATATTAATTTATCGTCGAGAGAGAGAGAGTCAAGAAAAATAATTAATAAGAAGAGAATGTTATTTAGTCAATGAAGAGAGAAAAATACAGTATTATTTTCATTAAAAATTCAGACGTGAGTTCAAGCATAAATGTGCGTTGTTGTAATTCTTTGGCATGTGTTTAATTGGAGAAAAATAAAAATTACAGTATGTAATAAGTTAAAAGCAAAAACATAAGTACTTAATTGATTAAAAATTGAAGAATAAGTATCAAATGATTTTTTGCGAAAAGCTAAAAGGCCAAAGTACGCATTTGGTCCATGACATAAGACAGGAATATGACCTTTCTATTAACCACAAATTATATCATAGACTCAACATTCGTGTTGTTACATAAACTCAGAATATTATACATTAATATTAATCTGTATATACATTTAATTTTTAGCTGTATGTATATTGATATTGAATTGCATATATATTGAAATATATACACATTAATTTTTATATATATATTACGATTTAACTGCATGTATATTAATTATTAATTATATATATATTTTTAAAGTCCAGTCCAACATAGACTTAAATTTAAGATTATATGAATTGCCTACTAACATCATAATTGTAGTTTAACAAAAAATTCATGCCATCTCTTGCTGTAAAAATGGAACTCCTATCACACAATCAGTCAGATTAATAAAAGTGAAAACCAATCACTGATCTACTTTAATTCAATATTATGAATGAATCACTAAAAAATGATCAAAATAAATAAAATTGATAAAAAAAATTAACTAAAACCAAAAATTAAATCAAACCAATTCAATTTGAAAAACATTTCTTAAAAAATTTCAAAAAATTATGCACACAATTTAAATTTATTAAATTAATTTTATTATCTTATCATATTATATACTTTTTTCTATTTTAAAATATTATTAATATATTTTTTCAAAAAAAAAATATTAAATCGAACCATTCAAAGTAACTGAACCAAAAATAAACCAAACAACCAGTTTGATCTCCGCTCGATTTAAAAAACATTGCTTATATCAAAGGCAGGAAATGTCAAGTCCCTGCAACTAATACGTATAACAATTCAATCACAAAGTTATCAGCCCAATGTGGCCAATACATATATATATATATATATATATATATAAGAGCTCACCTAAGAAAGAACAAATTCACGCGGCAAAATTGTAGAAAACCGATTCGTAATTTGATTCCATACTACCTGTCCTCGAGTACCCGAACGCTAATATTTCTCATATGCCTCAATGGCTGCTCGAGTCCTCTAAACCATAAAACTTTAGTCAGGTTCACATTAGCACAAGCTATTCAGTGTTATTTAACCATCAATTCAAACAACCATAAAATCAGTTATTGATCTACCTCAATCACACAAGAACATGTGATGCTGCTGTTCAAACTAATATGCCTCAAAACTTCGAGTGTTGCTGACTCACAATCTCAACCAACGTAAATTAAGTTGAGGTATACTAGAGATCTAATTCAAAAAAAAAAAAAAATTGGAAAAAGAAAGAAAACCAAGTCCCAGGACTGCAGAAATTTTGACTTGACCAGAATCTTTCATCTGAGCTCAATCATTGTGACATAAGACGATGCCATAAAATGCAGGCTTTCAAATTTCTATTGAGAACACTATCGAAGTGCCAGTCCACCCATGATTTTAATTGCCTCTAAAGGTAGGTATCATTTCTTATAATTTAATTATAGATTTACAGAAGAATTTTACCCCAATCCCTCTTAGGCACAATGTTAGGAGATCGGTCATATACAGTGCAATTCAATGAACATACCTTGTTGCATCATATGAGGGCATGCATTAGACCATTTTTGTATCTTGGATTTTCATAGTCAATTAAGGCACCAATATAATAAAATGTCGTTAGCATGATAATTGATGCTTGGCCATCGCTTCATATCAAACATCTTCAACCAACAAAATCATGCAAAAGTTGCCCACCAATAACATCCCTTCCAAAGTGTCGATTTTGTGCTTCAAAGCTACCCATAACATATCCCTCACTACTTGTTTCAAGCCCGAAACGTTGAGCTGCATTCATTGGAAAGGGCTCTGACAAACCTAACCCATTATTCTGGTGAAGACCTAGGGTTAAGGAAACACCACTGCTTCCACCTGCTGTGCTTAAACGAACTCCTACTGGGGGATGGCCTGACATACTGTTGTAAGACAGATTCAATGGTTCCTCATTCCCCAGAGGTAAATCAGGAAGTTCATTTCTAGTGCGCTTGGGGGGGATGTCCTGAACCCTTTGGGTGGAGGTCGATGGGTTGTCAGATATGAGAGAGTTTGAAACAGGCACATGATCACTTGATTTATTGGCACCCTTTTCCTCCCTTTGTGAAGTTTTTTGTACTTGCCGTGTTTCCAGCATGTGTATTTCTTCTACCATTGGCTTCCAGAGCCTTACTCTTGCATTAATGAACCAATTAGAAACCTGGTTCAGATGAAGATATTGTTACGCAGAAATGTTTGAAATGTCCACACATATCAGCTGGCTGGGAATGACATATAGTGAGGGAAAAGTTTCTCTGGCCTCAAATGCATACCTGGCTCCGTGATAGACCCGTTTGTTTGGCCAACATTAGCTTGTCTGTATCTGTAGGATATCTGCAACCAGAATATCTTAAAGTTATGAGTCTAATAAATTCAATGGCCCATTTATACTACTCTAGTAGCAAGAGAATGAGGAGAGACGGAGAAGGATAAATGAAGGGGGGGAAAAATCTGTAGTTCTATTCCAGAATACTGAGCAAGTTAACATTTAATAACATACCAAGAAAACATAATAAAAACCAGTCACTTACGGATGCAAAAAGTGTTCAAACAACCATGCTCTAAGGACAGTTACGGCACGTTCAGGAAGTCCCCTTTGAGGTCGCCAAACAGGCTGGTGCTCGATTAATCCTGAATTCTGAACAGGCCTCTGGCCATAAAGGCCTCTATCAATGTTCCCAAATCTCAAAGCGTCTCCTTTTCCATGGCTCAGCTGACCATGACGCTTATTGGTGAACTGAAGCTGGTCAGTAATTGCATTCTTCAACGACCTGAAATGTTTTGACATCGTTTTTAAGGCCAAGTTTGCATATGGTGCTGCATTGCCAAACCCAGCAACACATTCAAAAGATGCCACTACTGCTTGCATCTGCTGATAATAATGCTTGTATCTCCTGTAAACCTAATAACGATACAAATAGGAATAAATTTCACGAAAATCCATAAATAGGTCTAATGAACGAGGTAACTAAAGAAACAATCTATCAAAACCAACTGTCTTTGATGATTATCATACTTATTTCCTCTTCTAACATGACTATCAAAAAGCCTAGTGCAAAAGCAGTCCTCTGCCAATTACGACTGCAAACCACCAATCACCGATCAACTCATCGCAACCCAATTCATTAAACAAATGAAACTCATTTCCCACCATTTAAGGAAAACCACACGCAGTACAGACTTGGGCAAAAGTTCACCACAGGTCCAAACCGTAAGTGTTTTCAAGTCACAATAGGACACCTAGTCGCAAACATGGTTTGCACAAGGACCAATAGCACATTTCAAACAGGAGCACCCTTAATAATTTATCGCAGCCAATGTTCTTGTTGTTATCTTTTCTTCTAATTAACAGCAAGAAAAAGAGAGGTAAACAGATATCAGAATGATAATCACCCAAAACATTTCATATTACATGGACAAGGAGAAAAGAAAAACATCTAAGATGATTCTCATCAGCTCTCTTGTTTCTTCAATTTTTGGTTTAGAATTGGCTCAAATGATATCTTCTTTGGTTGGATATCTTTCTCAATATGTGGATCTCTTCTTAAAAATTGAAAATGATGAAACAAAAATTAGTAGAAATTCACATTCCATTCATGAACCAGTAACTGAGAAAACTTGGGTGAAACCTAAATTTAAGCAAACATTGATGAAAAAAATTTATGGATTCAACAGTTTTAAAACCAAATTTAGAAGGTTGTTCTCCTCCAAAAAATGTGGTGTCAATAGTTTTTAATGCTTAAGAGCCAGCCTGACCATGCATCGAATCCTAATCTGTCCAACTTTTCCCATTCAACTTTGCTCCATGAAATATCAATCACTTTGCCTAAGCCTCCTCTCTTATGGTGTGATAACATAATTGCAGTATATCTTAATGCCAATCCAGTTCTACGTGCCTGAACGAAACAATAAAACTTGATTATCACTATTCTGGAAAAAGAACTAGGGGAGATGTAGCAGTTCACTTCCTGTCCAATTGATCATGTGCCTGATAGCATGACAGAAGGTTTGCTTTCTCAAAGATTTGAATCTCTAAAAGATAAGATCAAGATAATAAAACAGAGCTTTTGTTCGAGGGGGCTGTTAATCTCAGTTATTGTTAGCCCATAGCAAGTTATTGAAGTTAAATTAATTTTGTAGATAGATTTAGCTATATTTCATTTGAATGCAGATATTGTTGTCTATCTCAGTGTAAACATTATGTAACAGAATCAATAGAATATGCAAGAGCGTGCTTTCCTTGTAAAAATTAAAACTTTACACTGCTCACCTGTAAGAATGGTGTAGCAGCTAAAAAACATGCTTTCCTATTGAAATTCATATTTACTGGCTGTAGTCTCCTTCAAATTCCAAAACAATAAGCGCTTCCAGATTGGCCAATAAAGAGTCAAAATGGGATGCTAAATTTAAATTATTTCATTTTCTGATAGATTGTTGGTTTTTAAACTATGCTCCATGTTAGGATTTCAGGCTACGAGTAGGAAAACTATAACTTATTTTGATAATTCCCCAAAGGTAGTGATGTTGACTCCCATGTCCTCAGTGGAGAAAGCAATTTACTCAACAACTTATATCTAGTGCTTTCATATATTTGTTACTTGTCTACTTTTCTTCATTTCGACAAACTCCTGGAGTAGTTAGAGAGGTCACCCTTATTACTATTTTGTTTTTAACAGGAAGGGGCATCATTGGGCAAATTTTGTGGGTCTACCAAGACCAGGTTATTTACATGGGCAAGTCCAAGGGCAGAACCTTCATGCTCGACCTGTCAATTTAGGAGTTATGTCCAGAGTGCTGGCCCTTAGAGTCAAACCCTGGTCAAAAAGGGGAGAAGCGAACTCTTTTGCCACCTGGACTAACCCTTGGAGTTTGAGAGGAAGTCCTTACCCAGATATCCAGAAATTTTTGTTATACTATGTGCAAAATATACACAAAATGAAAAAGCTATATGTATAAAGAAAAAGATAAATACATAACTATTGAATGCACATTATTTTCATTTCTTCTTTCCTGTGCCTAAGAGAGTGATCAAGTTAGTGGTTAAGAGGGGAAAAAAAAAATGCTAACTTTATTATGGTGAAGTGAGGGCTATAAGATGATTCAAGTTACTCATGGATGGCTCCAATTCAACTTATTAAAAAGCTCGTTCAAGCTCGCTCGTCAACTAAATAAATTAAACTCAAATATAAATTTTAAGAACACCTCTAAGTTCAGCTCAAAAACTTGTGAACAGCATGAAATGAATTTTTTATATAATTATATTTCATAAAAATATTATTCAAATATTTTATTTGATAGTCATAAAAAAATAATTACGTAAGAAGCACATATTAAGTAGGAAATAAAAATCTAAACTTATAAAATTAAGATTAGCACATGCTGCTAGATAGAAATATAGTTATAGAATAAAATTAGTACCAAATTAGGAAAAATTTTACCAATTAACTAAGCTTGTGAACAAGCTCGAGCTTGATCTTTTAATTAACAAACCAAAGCTTAAACATCAAATTAAAGCTTGATCTTAAGCTCAAGCTTGAAACAAAATAGACAAATTAAACTTAAGCATTATGATAAGTCTTTAAAAGAAAAAAAAAAATACAAATACAAATACTAAAAATTAAATGGGACAAATTTAGTGGCAATTTTATCTAATTTTCTATCAGTAAAATGATAAAGTTTAATTGAACTCAAATCAAGCTTAATTTTTAGACCACATCAAAGAAAGTAACCAGCGAGCAATGTCAATCATTGAATTTAATAAAGTCTAATTTTTTATTACTAAAATGATAAAGTCTGATCAAATCCAAATCAAGTTTAGTTTTTGGACCACATCAAAGAAAGTAACCAGCGACCAATGTCAATCACTGAATGAGGTTTAACTTGATCAAAAGATAAGAACAAAGATCAGCCATATTCATAGTTCATATCTCTAGGGAACACCATGAAGACTTCCTAATTAAAATAACTAACACTTCAATGTTCATTACTGGAGGGACATTTTCAAGAATGACGTTTTCCAAATTATTTTGAACCCATAAATCATAAAGAGAGATTACTGACAACATCAAATATACCTCAATGGAAAATTGAAGAAAGGGAGAACTTAAGAGCAAGATGAAATATTTGCTTACATTGGGTGTATATAACTATTTGCCATTAATTCACAATCTGAAGGAAAATATTTGCTTACATGTATATAACTATTTCACACACAAAACTAACAATAAGTTGATACATTAAATAATCACCATAATTATCCATTATGATTCCTTTTAGGTAATTTATTTTTCAAAATGTAAAAACACGTCATTTTTTAATCTATTTGTAATTATCCTTTTTAATATAATATTTATAAATATTTTATTAAGTGAATGTATATACTTAATATAAGCAAGTGTTTCCCATATCTCATGCAAAAAATACTACAGTTTACTGTTTTAATTACATATACAATTTTATATATAAAATCTAAAAATTCAAACAAAAACTTTACATTTTTTAACACTCAAATCAATGTAATTTACTTTAATCAAACAAATGTATTCTTATATTTAATTACAACTAAGCCAAGTCGTTATTTCTTTGAAAGTCTTTTTATTTCAATTTCTCATGAATGACAAATAGGTACATAGTTACTTCTTAATTTAACTTTTTGGACACTTTCATTCACGTTCCTCTTTAGTATTTTTTTAAAAAAAATTAAGAGAATTTATATTTTTTCCAATCAGAAAGCAATCAATATTCATTATATGATCTCAATTACATTGAATTTCTAATAAATATATGGTGATTAATTGATATATAATATTTTACAGAGTAAAATATAGACTCCACTTTGAAAAATTTCTGGATCCGCCACCGTTCATTGTGATGACTGTTACTTATTTTTCCTACTCTATATAGCTCCTCCTTGAAAGACATATAATCATTTAGAAGAATTGGAAAGAAAAATAAAAAATTCCTTGCCCTTTGGCATGATTAGTCCTCCTAATCCCAAAATTCCAAATTCAACCAACAATAGTTCAAAAGAAGATTACAATATTGTTTAACAAAGGGCTGATATAATTTTTCATTAAAAAATAGGACCTACCTGTTGATGCACTAAATCTGATGGGATTACTATATATATTAATTATAATTATATAGTATCAAATATTTGGACACAGAATCACACAGTTTGCAAGTTGATCAATGTGTTCCAAATAATTAATAAATCCAATCAGTTTTACCATTTTAGCTTGCATGCAGACTAATTGAGAAACTTATCTAAAATACATAAAGAAAACAAAACATCAATGGCAAGATCCATCTAACTACCATACATCATTTAAATTCATGGTAACTGCTCTCATCATGACCAACCACTAATGCACTATCATAACAGGCTATAGGGATCCAAGAGTAAAATCAATTTCCATGATGAAGAGGAGAACATAAAGTGCACATGGAGGAATTATTCCATTTAAAACTCATCTTTCTTCTTCAAAAGGTCAGAATCACATCCCAAATTGATAATTGTCTAGTTAGCCTAACCCACTTCAATTGAAACCAGTCCTTCAAAAAGTCCAGACACCTTGTCATCTACTCATCTTTCTTTAGATTTAGAATACAATTATTGCCCTCCAAACACACTTTTTTTTTGGAGTATAAATCTTTTCAAGTGGATTCCTTCAATCACTTTATGTTAAATACGCCTAAAACATGGTGACATTCTCCCCTATTAGAACTCTTTCTATGACTGTCAGACGCTTTTATTAACAGCAATCTTTGTGCATATATTCCTTCCTATCGACTTTTCCCAAAAGATGATTTTTTGATCATCGAGGACTTCTATCTCTCGCATAACAAGAATCTAATTATATGGTTGAGGAAAGCTATAAATCATACAGACAATAGAGAATCACTTATTCATGCAACATTTATCCCTTATTGTATTCTAGTTCAAGCAATACTGACACAGCACAACACAATATAAAAATCAATTTATTATTTAATAATGGCAATTGATGGCTGCAACAGTGACAAAATACTTCGTTTTGACAAAGACCCATCTGGAAGGAAGACTTGAAAAGGAAACTATAACAATCTACAAGAATTTAGAAACGACCACACCATAGACTGACTCCAAGAACCTATCAATAACATTCAACATGAAATACGTATCAACATATCTTGAAGTTCAACTCAAGATTTACTTCCCTAGACGAACCCTCCTAGCTCAATGCAAGAAAAAAGAAACAATGTATATAGAAGAACAAAATCACATATATAAACAAGATACATACCTCATCTAGCATTGAAATCAGCCTTGACTTTTTTCTCCGACTTTCACCTCCATCTCCACAATTAAGTGGATCATCCACAATTCCACATGCATTCAGACATTCCACAGGAGGATCCATCAAAGAGGCATCCCCTGTGATCTTCTCGCTACGAATTCCCAGCCCAACATCACAAAACTCTTCAAGTAGCTGCTGCGCGGGCTTCAAAAATCTTGATCCTTTTAAAATCGAAGCGTATCCCGTGAACGGCCCGAGGGGAACCGAACTTCTCGACAGCTCATTTGAGGTTGAGCCACCGCCTCCAACAACGGCAGGAACAGTATAACCACCGCCACCGTTGGCGCCGCCAGCAGTAACCTTTTCACCATAAACAGCAGAACTGTATCTTTGCAAATTAAGCTCTAAAGGGAGATTGTTTTGGTGGCTATGGTGAGAAGACAAAGATAAGGACAAGCCTTGGCCAGTGGTAGTATTATTATTAGACTCACGAGTCAAAGACAAAGAGTCAGGTTTAAACGCGACCGCTTCAGTACCACCAACATTATTATAAGGGTGGTGGTGGTGGTCAAAATCCCTGAGGCTTTGAAGGGTATGGGGTGTATAAAGAAAAGGATTAGCGTTAATGTCTTGAATTGAGGTAGGGTTTATAGGCAAAGAAGAGTGCGGATCCAAGTAAGGATGATGAGTAGTAGAGGAGGAAGAAGAAGCAGCAGCAGCAGCATTTACAATCCCAGAAACAAAACCCATTAAATTATTACTATTCGGACCTTCCTCTTTGACAACACAAACTGGGTTTGTCTTAGTAACAGGAGAAAGAGAGTTATGAGCACAAACAAGCAAATCTGAAGACAGAAGTGAGGGATCGTAAAGAGGAAGTAAGTATGAGTGACAGGGTTGAAGGTCAGGATGGTTTTGAGCCACAACTCTTAGCTTATCTCTTCTGCTTTGCTGTGGGACATGGTAGGGCTCAAAACTCTCCGCCATAGCTAAATAAGAAACCCAAAAAAAAAAAAAAGAAAAAAAAAAAGAGCTCTACTTCTACGGTACCCTTTTGGAAAGAGTGAAGGGAGAGGGAGAGAATATTGGGGGGTTAAGAGGGGCTAAAGGGTATTAAAGAAGAGAGAGGGAAAAGAAAGAGAACAGTGAAAGAGATGTGGTGGTGATGACGAAATGAAAGGCTATCATGATCTTCTGATGCTGCAAGAAATGGCAGCGTTTGCAGAGATACGTGAAGGGATTGAGTTAGAGATACAGTAGAAAGAAAGTTATAATTGGGTTTGGGCTATGTTATGGAGGTTGGGTTGCTCACTTCACGAATACAGAGATACTCACTCACTCACTCACACACGTATAATAAAGACACACAGCAACAAAATCTTTGTTACAGTGATTGGGGAGGAAGAAGGGGGATGAGAGGAGGAGAGAGCATAGGGTTTAGAGAAACGGGACGACGACCGGCTATTTCTGGTTATAATTGAACTTTAACTACTTGTGTGTTGCAGATATTTCTGACAGGGTTTTTGGGGTGGGTTTCGTCGTTTTATACAATCTACTGTTTCTTTCCTTTACTTGTAATAATTAATAATTAGAATCCATATGCTTAATCTTGGGGAGGAAGAGGGGAGGGTCAGGTGATGACGCACTTGAGAACGCGGGAACAGAGTTATGAATGAGAAAAAGGCTGAGGCGATAGCGATATTGAGAGTGAGAGACTTTGGCCTACTCAACACTCTTACGCCAAATTAAATAAAAGCTTCTTTTCTTTTGGTTGCTCGCTTTTCAACGTTTTCTGTATCTCTACCTTTTCTTTTTGTTGTCTACACTTTGAAGAGAGACATAACAATGCTATTCTAAGTTGTTATGTGATTTCCATTGGGATCATGGCGAATCAGATAAAAATAAAAATTATTAGCTACCAAGCCTCCAATCTGGTGATGATAGAGTCAAACTGAGTTTTGGGAGATCTTCTACAGTGTTTTTTGGTATCAAGCATGCAGAGCATATTTGCTATAGATATATAAGAATTTCATCCGTCCCTATATAACTAATGATTTAGAGTATTTCACTAAAATTAAAAAACTATTAATTAACTTTAAATTTAAGAAAAAATTAAGTTATTAAAAATAAATTACTTTTAATTTTAAATTAAATAATTTGAAAATTATACATAATATTAATAATTTTAGATTGATGAGTAGAAAGGTAACATTAAATTTATTAATTATATAAAAATAACAGATAAATGAAATTTTAGATTTTCTCTAAATAATTAGTTTTATAAGAACAAATGGAGTACATGGATAAAAATGAATGATGAATAAGAGTTGAATATCAAAACCACTTGATACTATAAGGTTTTTCGAGTTTTGAGACTCTTTAATTTGTTAATTATTATTCTGCTATGACGGACTACACTATTTTAATTGCTATTAACTGTCTTTATTTCACAGTATAACTAAAATAATTATTGTAAATTTTCTTTGTCACTCATATTTTTGATGGATTTTGTCACTATATTAAAATAACATAAGTAATGTGGTCTTTCCTACATTAGGCAAATAAGGAATGAGCAAAAGGACATGAATTGCCAAAAAAAAAAAAAACTCTTTCAAGTATTGTCTCATGAATTAGAATTATGTATTTTTATTTTCTGAATAAATGTTTTAAATCAACACGCAAATTTAAGTATCAATTAGATAACTCAAAACCACATAATTGCTTTTAAAAGTTAATGATTTAAATGAGATGAATTCAAACAAAATTTAAGTTACGTTTTAAATGGATCAAATTTATTACAAAATAAAAAAGAAAAAGTTTTTTCAGGCAATATATATTGTATTGTATGTCACTAAACATGGATTACAATCCTTTATATATGCAAGAGAAAGCACTAATATAAAAATATATAAGGTGTGAGTTAACATTAAGACATAAGTAGATATTACTTAGATACTAAGTCAATTACACAGTATTTCAATGAATTATTCTATTATATTTTGATATATTTCTATGGATTATGTTAATATATTTAACACTCTTCCCTTCAAATTTAAGGTGGTGAAGAATCAATCAACTAAAATTTGTTAACAGATCATGAAAAAAATGAGGAAGATGAGTTTTTCATAAAAATGTGGATTATGTAGTCTATTAATTAACAAAATCTAAATAAGATGAACATTATCTTGAAGCACATAGTAGCTTATAAAATGACATTTATTCTCAATATGCTTGGTGCATTTGTGAAGAATATCATTTTGAGCAAGTTTGACAACACTCTCAATGTCATAATTAATTAAAGTAGTAGAGCAATGAACAACAACTATATCCTAAAGTAACCAGTGAAGTTGAAGAAGCTCAAAATTGGTAGTATATGAGCTCTATATTCAGCTAGTACTAGAGTAAGAGACAACTATTTGGTACATAATGTGAACATTGTAAACTATATTTGGACGAGCGATAGTAAGATACATAAGATTGTCGATTAATTGATAATTAAGAGTGTAATTGTTGAGAGGAGTATCGTCAATAGATGATAAGTGTGAATTAGGCTTAATAGAAGTGTTCATAGTCTTGCTATAAAAAAGACCTGCATATGAAATGAGATTATTGGCATATATGCCTTGTGAAATGTAGTAATTCGATTGATTAACAATAACCTCACATCCTTGAAAAAAGTTTAAATAATCCAATCTTTCTTTTCATACTATTGATTAATAAATGACTTAAGATAAAAAAAAAAAAAAAAACCTATAAATCATCACTAGTGATAATCATATCATCTTTATAAAGTAGAAGAACATAACGCTAAACAATTTACGAATAAATAATAATTATCATAAGGATTACATACCTTATCAACAAATAATAGACCTTAATTTTGCAAACCATACTCGAGGTGCTTATTCAAGAATATATAAATCTTTATGAAGATAGAAGACCTAATGAGGTGAATGATCATAACTCTTCATAAAGGTTCCTACTTAGAAAGAAATTTTTAACATCTATTTGAAATAATTGCTATTGTTTGATCGAGATAATAACAGTGAGATTGCAAAAAAGAGGTAAGACGAGCTATTTGAATAAATATGATATCGAAGTGCCAAAGGCTTGGCTTGTATCACAAAAAAAAAAAAGATTTTAGAGATAATAAAATATGGTCTCTAAGTGATCACCAAACATGTATAGCGACCACTTAGCTACTACATTTTGTGTTTGCTAAAATGTTGGTCACTAAATGTTTGGCAACTATAAGTAGCGACCACATAATGTGGTATCTATTTAGCGACTGCACAACATGGTAGCTAATGTGGTCACTAAATGCTGACCATGGAAACTATAATGCACCACTTAGAGACAATAATAGTGGTCGTTATTTAGAGACCACATAATGTGGTCTCTATTTAGCCACCACATTAGAAAACATTTAATGACATTATTATTATATTTAAGTTTCATTTATTTGAATTTGTGTTATTATTATTATTATTATTATTATTATTATTATTAGTCCAAAATGATCTAAGAATGATAACTATTAAAATATAATTAACAACTAAATAAAATAAATATAAGATAAGCTTATTATAACTTATTAGCATTTTATAATTATAACTTATTAAGTATTTACAAAAAAACAAGCATACCAACACATCTACAAAAAAACAAAAAAGAATAAATAAATATAGTATTTCATCACTATATAATGTATTATACATTGTTGATTGAGCATGTGACAACACAACAAGCATACTAAAATTTTCTTCTTGCTTTCTCTAGTTCAAGAAAACATCAGGTGCATCAATTAACTCAATGAGAACATTAAGACTAGCCATAGCTGCAATATTATTGACATTTACCACTCGTTCTTATCATTCAAATGGAGCACAACTAAACAGATTATTCATTTGTTAGTTCCATCACACTTTTGGTATCAGAGTTTTGTTTTGGTACAAGCACCTTTCTTAGCCCAGTTACAATGAATCTATCTGCTCTCCAGCTACTTCCCTAATAAATGAGCCAGACAATAAAATATTATCGTCATATTGAATTACTGCAAATAAAATATCCAACAGAAGAATAACATAAAAGACTGATTTTTTAGGAACCTATAAACAAAGAGGTTAAGATACTTCTTTCCAATTCAAAAAAGTGATTAAGCAAACAAAACTCATCAATTGATAGTTTAATTCAGTGAAAAATCCCTCCTTAAACTTTTTTGGATAATCATAAGGTTAGTTTTGTGTGAGTTTTAATATGGAATAATGGCCATGAAGCTATTACACAATTTTAATAATATCATTCATACTGACTAAGTCATTTATCACACTTTGGGCATCCTGAAATGAAAATAAAGGGTCAAAATCATGAAAGGTCCAATTTCATATAGAGAAGAGTGCATGAAACAAAAACAGTACTTGTTGATTTTGAAAAGAAATAAACTCAAACCCTCTTTAATCTCTCTTTTACACTTTCAATATAATCAATGTGCTTTAATCACAACCTATGAAAATGATTTTAAAATGAGTGGTCCCTATTTACATGGAAATTGCAAAATTCATACTTCAAGAAAGAAAGTTATTTCTAATATGGCCAATTTAGGTGCATATGACGTTGAGAGTTTTGTTGTTTTGTTACTCCATTTATATATCTAATAAACACAAATGATTGATCCATCCTAAGAAAATTATGATTATACTAGATAATATCAAATAATATGCACATAAGAGTAACATCTACAAGAAAAGTAAGTAGTGATAACAACAAACTCGCTTTCATAAAGAAACATCTGCAAGCAAAAAGCTGTAACATGCAACCATCTGCTAGTAAAGAAAATTATAAATATATGAACATTTTTAGTTTTTTCCCTTCAAAGAAAATTAATTTCCACTTTATAAACATAAATTCCAAGTGCATGTAATTCTAAATAATATAATCCAATAACATCAAGTAGATAAGAGCTAATAACTAAATGACAATCCTACATTATAATACTCCAAATTATGTTCAACAAGTTTATTATATAGACCAATTTGGCAAATAATTCCATCTTGAAGACAATACTAGACCAGAAATATGTAAAGATTCACTTGGACTCATTCAATAGAGGAGGGCAAACCTAAGAATTTAGCTAGTAAATATATGGAAATGAGAAGCTAAATCCAAATTTATGCTATAAAATATCAAAATTGCTCATGAGATATTTTACGAAACATCAAGGTTTCCCATAATACACATTCTCAACTTATCACATTAAGTATTCAAAAGTTATTTTCATTTCAAATACAGGGAATAAAAATAAACTAAACTAAATGCTAACAAAAAAAAGCCAAAAAAGAAGTAGAGTACAGTACTAGAAATACAACAAAAAGAATTCTTCAGCATTTTTTTAACCTAGAAAGCTAAAATTCATTCCCTAAGTTCAAATGAGCATCATTCTTCTTTACTCTTATCTTCACTGCTCTTCCCCGTAATTTATATAGAGTTTTAAAAAGCTAACATATGAATAGGAATAATATATAAAAGAATAAGACTCAAACAAAGAGTTTGAAACCAGTCCTCCAACTGGAAGGGACTTGTTGGAAATTTAATAATGGAATATGAAAGTGTAGCATTAGAAAAAAAGACATGAAAACTTCATCTTTTTCCATGATTACATCTCCATTAAAGAACTTCATCCTTGTTTTGTTAATCGGTTTCTACAATTCAAGCTTTTAAATGGTGAATTTTATTTCCATTAAAAAATAATAATAATAATAAATTATACATAAATCAGTAAGAAAACTAATTGATATACATACTGCCATCCATTTTGAATTTTATTGCATTTTCTATAAACTTCTTCATCTTGGTGACAAGCTCTGCTTTGTCGCTTCTCCTTTAGCAATTATTCTATTGATGTCTTCATCTGTAATTGTGCTATCCTTTGAGCTAAAAACCATTTTAACACCAAACCTAACTATTTGAAGCAACTCATCTTTATTAATAGTTGTACAATATAAAAAGGCATCAAAATGTCAAATGTGAAAACATCAAACATCAAATATTTGCTAAAGCTGAGTGAGCAAAGCTACTTAATTTTCTACTATGTTAATTGTCCCTTTGAATGGCTAAAACATTAAGGGCAAGCTTCTTATAAGCTCTCTCAATCACTTTTTCCTCAATGTTCTAGTTTCTAAACTTTCCCTAGATCCAAAAATAACAAATTGATCCACCATTTGTATCATTTACGTATGCTTCAAAATTAAATATCTAGTCTATAAAAAAAGCTATCAAATATTTATTCTCTAAAAAAGCTAAGTTAATGTCAAATCTAAACATTAGAGTTCAAATTCTTACTTGTAGATTAGAAAGATTTTGCCAAGAAAGCAGAAAAAAAAAAAAGAAAAGGTTTTCTTAACACCCTTAGCAAGTTTAGAAAGCAACAAATACTAGATAAGACCAATAAGGACATGAACTGTATCCATTCTAAATTGCATGACATAAAGAGAAAGAAAGCCAACATATAAGGGATCTTAACATATTAACAGAAAATGACTACAATGTAGAATAAAAAAATGTTAAACATATTAAGCAGCCTTCAAGAACATAGTACATACCACCTTAGCCTCCTTGTATTCAGTCGTTGCTTTGTGAAAAGCATATGAGAAGTTGACATTGAGTCCCAATTCAGGGATATTAAAATGTCTAAATTAAGACATTACCAAACTATTCAATAAATCTTCTCATCTTTTTATATTCATAAACAAAAATAGATACTGATATGAAAATTGCCAAAAAAAACCCACTACTTACTAGTTGGTGTCAAACCTTTTTGTCATTTCCATAGCTAGCCTAGAAGCATTTCCTCTAGCTATGGAGAAGTAAATGTCGAATCCAATCTCACCACAATTACAACAAACTGCTTCGTACTTCCTCCCTAATCCCATTATTTAATTCCAAGTCTTCAATGCATGGATTAAAATCATAGTAGTCATGACTTGCATAAAGAATAAATCGGTACTTGAAATTCTAAAATTTTGGAGAGAATGTAAAACAATTACAATGTTAAGAAGCACATAAACTATAGTTTTTAAACAAAAATAAAATAATCTTGAATTGGATTAGGACTACAAGATAGAAAGTTATAGTAATAGACCTGAAAGAAAACTAATTATGTCTACACTCTAACACTGTCTTATGGATAAGAAATGAAGATATAATATTCAATGTAAAGCATATAATGAACATCATCAATCAAAACCAATACTGTAAAACGATAAAGTATAAGAACTTATTCTATTCCATAAAAACTAATGTACATGAATAGTATAAAGATCCCATGTAAGATCTATAAATCAAAAACCCACAAATCACTAGGTCTGACATTCAAATCCAAATGGGTATCCATAAAAAAAAACTAAAGAAAGGTTCTTCTGATAAGTAAGTGAAAACCAAAGATTAGCAGGCAACACACTCACTAAATCTCGTGTCAAAAAAGAAATTGAATTACTTTTTATTTGATATAGTAAAAACAGAGATAGAGTAAAATATGTAAATACAAAGATCCATAGATTATGCCTCTAACAACATAATTGAAGAAAGAAAGGAAGAAATGAATAAAAAAGAAGCGGATGATAATACAAATGAAAAAATGTGATAAAAATGGAACAAATGAACATCGTACCATCGTCAAAGTGTTGCCCTATCATTGAAATAACTATTTCTCTTCCAATCCAAACTTGCAGAGAGGCAACGAATGTGGTCTCGATTTGCAGAAACAGAGATGCAATAAAGAATGCTTGATTTTTAGAAACCTTGAAGGAACGAGGAATGTTAAGGTTTGGAGATTTAGGGATTAATGGTTATGGATTCAAATTGGGGATTCAAATATTAGATATGAGATAAGGAATTAAGATATAAGATGGGATTGATATATGATATAAGGATTCAAATTAGGGATTCGAACTTCACTCAATGAAGAAGGATGACTTTTCTAGATATGAGATGAAGATTCGATTTGGGGAATTCGGGAATGGAGATTTGAAATAAGATATTGCACATAGCAACCACATAGCTTGTGGTCACTATTTAGTAATGAAATTTCATTATGAAATAATGACCACATAGTTATGTGGTCGCATTTAATAATAAATTCATTACTAAATAATGACCACAATCTATGTGGTCATCATTTAGTAATAAAATAGCGACCACATAACTATGTTATCTCTAAATATGATAAAATTTATCACATTTAACTACCACATGTAAACTCGTCGCTATTTAAAGACCATAATTTATGGTCTCTAAATAGTAGCTACACTTGGTGCCACCTTGTGGTATCAAAGATAGTGACCATATCCTGGTGGTTGCTAATTTAGCTTCTACTTTATGGTCTCAAAGTGGTAGCTAAATTATCTGCCTTATTTTCTCTTCATTTTTAGCAACTATTTAGAGACCACTATATGTGGTTGCTATATTTTTTTTTATCAATTTGTGGTCACTATTTGGTCACAAAATGTTAGTAAATTTTTATTTTCACTCAACTCAACCCCAAATAGTAGCAAATTGATCGCTAAGTGGTAGTTAAATAGTGACCACATTTATGTGGTAGCTAAATGTGATCTCTAAATCAATATTTTTTTATAGTGTATATTTGGGGATTATAGATTTAAAATTAGATTACTTTATATTATGTTAAAATATTATTTAGGATATTTTTGTTTACGTTCCTATATTGTAATTCTTAAATAGAAAGAATACAATATTTATTATTTAGGAAGTTTCATTACAAGAAAATAGTTAATTACCAACACAAAAAAAAATGGTAATCTTATAAAATCTATTGGTAAAATTGTTTACTGATGGAATACCTACAAAAAGGATTCGTCGAAGAAGATGTTGTTAGTTATATGTCTTCGGTCAATTCTTGTAATAAATATTTTCTCAATAATGTCATAGTTGCATTTTATTAAATATCTTTTTTATATTTTGTTTACGGCTAAATGATAAATTTCATGAATAGTTAATTCTACCTAATGTCATCAAGTATGTGACTTGATAGTAAAACCATTAGGTGTAAAGAATTTTATTCTAAATTATCCATAGTCAGTCATTATTGTTAAGATAATAATAAATCAAGGCTAATATGTGCTTTGATTGATAACTATGTTTTATTGGTCATAAATATGAGATATTAAGTCAAACACATATATACATGTTTAACAGACATGGTATTAGACTAACCTGCTATAAGAACACTATATGGACAAATTGTCATAAGTGGTTCTCATGCAACAATATTAACTTAATCCTCTTATTTGAAAATCACTATGGATTCTAATATGATGAACTTCATATTTTGATACAGTTCAACATTATCTTTAGCATGATGATTATATATATTGATATTGGACATGTAATAAATCATATAGAGGAATATGAGTGATTAAGAAGAAATTTGTCTGTTATGTACTTATGAGAAATATATCTCTATACCTCTTGATAATTTAGATTGAAGAGATTACAATGTCATACGAAAATGAATTGATAAAGGTTATTAATCTTGTTTTATATCACTATACATGAAGATCAAAAAATAATTGAATTATATAAGGATGACATGATCCAAGCCTTATATTCAATTGAGATATAATGTGACAAAAGAATTATAATACTATTTTTAAAATAGGTTAGATTGGATTATTAACCTTTACATAATTTGGGTAGTCATAATATCTTGCTAGAGGCTATATATGACTTGTGGGCTAAAAATAGGTATTTGACCACTGCTAATATTATGTGAACCTACAAAGTTATACACTTAGAATAGGCAACAAAATGAATAGTATTTTCTACTATATATATGTGTGTGTGTGTGTGTGTGTGTGTGTGTGTGTGTGTGTGTGTGTGTGTGTGTGTTTGTGTGTGTGTGTGTGTGTGTGTGTGTGTGTGTGTGTTAAGATAATTAAAGATATTATCTTGATATTTAGATATCCTTTTTGTTTTAAAAATTAAAATATAGAGGATATCTAGCTATCTATATCTAAAAGATATATAGTTAGCATATATATCTTACTGGTTTAGATATGTATATAGGTTTTTAGGGTTTTCTAACAAGTGAAGAACATTCACGTTAACTTTAGAAAACTTTTAGAGAGAGATAGAGAGAAAAGTGACCTTGGTGCTTTTGTATAGATATCTGCAGAGGATGTTAAACCTTTAGTAACATCTAAATTTGATACCAAGTTTGAGGTTGGGTGTTACTGGTGTAAACTCTCTCTACCTTATAACAATCTTGCCTCTCTTATTCAAATTGGTAAGACTTCACATCCTTTTCATCAATCTAATTGAAACGCATGGATCATTGGTGGGTTTTTGTATGCATAAAATTTTAATTTTTTGCTATGGTCATTTTAGAAAACCTAATAGATGTTGGAAAAAGTAATCCATTGGTGATTTACTGATGAAATAGAGACCAAAAAGCCATCAACAATGGGGTCCAAAAGGCATAAACTATCATTGACAGATTGGTCATCGCAAAATCCATTGGTTAGTTGGAAAGAAATCTGTTGACAATCCGTCGATGAACAACAACGTCTCTATCGATAATCCGTCGATATGCTTTTTTTTCATTTTTCTTTGAATCTGTCGGTAATCTATTGGGATGTTTTAAAAAAAATTATTTTTTGATTTATGTTGTCAATCATCCGTTGGTATCTTTTTATTATTTTTTTAAATATTAATTTTTTATAATTTTAAATTGAAAATATATATTAATATATGAAAATATTATTTAACTATAGAATCCTCAAATAATTATATATATATATATATATATATATATATATATATATATATATATCTATAT